>OZ005648.1:106653166-106873166 GCA_963930645.1 Salticus scenicus
TGAACAACACATAAAACTTAATTTATATCATAGAAACTAAATGTGATTTTAATACAAATATCGACAGTGTTTATAAATATTGAGAAAAATATCTATTTAAACAACAATATAATGAAACGTAGATTTAAAAAATAAATAAATAAAAAGTTAAATTAATATGTACAAATAAAATAAAATAAAGGAGATAAAAATTGTATGGGGGAAAAAAAAGTACTTCATAGTTATTTTTACGAGAAATGCAGTAAAAACAAGTAAAATTTGATACACAAGTAAATGTATCTTCTGTAAATAAGGAATAAAATTGTGACTTGCTGGAAAAATATAAGCTAACTTGCGGAAAAAAACGCGTATAGTAATAGACGATGAATGTTCCGGAGCATCGATAAACTGTCTATGATAAAAAGATATGACCAGTTTTATAATCTGTAAATGTAGTAGCAGTTTTGCACTCCTTAGTTTCTGTTGTCCAAATGATATATGCGCCTATCTAGTATTGTTGCAGAAAATGATCTTAACAATTTAAATCTAATCACTTTATTATAGTCATTTTTATTATAGTCACATTGCGTCACATTGCATATGCTGCACAATCTTGAATTTTTCTTTTAAAGCCAGGAAAAAATTAATGAATTTATAAGCGTTATCATATGTAAAATGTATCCAATGTAGCATAAATTGAAATTTCTAAACTTATTTTCGTTAGTTCTGCTTTTCCTTTTCTTTTTTTTCCCCTTGGTATTTTGAAAGATCCATTAGTAGACGGAATTAAACGCCCCTAATATTTTTAAATGTATTTATTGAGGACGGTGGGTGGTATTCTGATT
This sequence comes from Salticus scenicus, assembly GCA_963930645.1. Lineage (NCBI taxonomy): Eukaryota > Metazoa > Arthropoda > Arachnida > Araneae > Salticidae > Salticus > Salticus scenicus. Next base: position 106,653,991 of record OZ005648.1, read on the forward strand.
TTTTAGCATGGTTTTTTTTACATATATGTTGTGGTTGTGTGGTTTAAGGCCGAATGATTACACTAGAAAGAGGGCCCATTCCAACTAGGCGAATAGGTGGAATACCTTTCGTGTTTTTTTTTTTTTTTTTTTAACTTTCTCTTACCCATAAGGTAGAGAAAGTATTGATTTTGGGTCAAATTTTCGAGCACGATATTTTGTTATATTTACACGTTTTGAGGTCCTCTGAATACGAAAATCATGTTTTTAGCAAATGGTCTGTGTGTCTGTGTGTGTGTCTGTGTGTCTGTCTGTTATCAGCATATCTCAAAAACAAATTATGGCAGAAAGTTCAAACTTGGTATTCTAAATGTGTATCATATAGGGATGCTACAGTAAGCTTTTCGTTAAGATCAAGCAAATAGTTCGCGTACAGGGACAATCAAGAGAATTCTAATACATTACGTCTATGGGGGAAATTGCAGGAAAATAGAGTTTAACGTCTATAGACTGCACTAAACCAAATGAAACAAATATATATTTTTTGTAATAGAGACAGTTAACTGGGAAAAAAATTTTGTGTATGTAGGGGCCTCGCCTCCCCCCTGGGGGGGGGGGGGAAGTCCCCCCTCGAGGGGAGTAAATTCCCATGATGTGTATCTTTCAAAAGAGCTCGCCATTACCTTTAAAACGAATGGTTGAACCATCGATCTGCGATAATTTAAAACAAAGTTATCGATTTTTTTTTTTTTTTTTTTTTTTACTTTTAACGAAAAAAAAACTTCGAAAAAAAATCGTACTTTTTTTTTTTTAATATTGAGACTAAAATGGACTTTTTTGGATATTTGGTGTTATACTACTTCTCTAATATGGAAATCGTCTGCCTTATCATAAAAGATAATTTTTTTAAATAATAATTTTAATAAATTATTTTTTAAAAAGAGAAATATTTTTTAATAACCGAATTAAATTCTATATAAATGCAGGTGCATTAATGAAACGGGGGGTTGAGGGGGGCGGTAGCCCCCCTCACACAGAACTAATTATCATATAAACTCTTCAGAAGCCTAATATGAATTGTTTAACATAGGTTTACATAACAGTACTCGTTATCTTACCTATTAATCTGCAACCTGTATTTATAGTATTAAATTTCAGGGTAAGAGAAACTCGTGTGAGTGACACACCAGATTATTTTTTTTTTTCAAGAGATCCTATCCCGTATTTTCCCGTATAGCGAGTTTCGATAAAAACCACCGAAAACTCCGAAGGGCTAGGTCGATAAGCGCGACCTGAAATCGCACTTCGCATCTAGCAGCTTTGAGCTTAGCAGCGCTCGGCCACTGGTGGGGCCTTTCATATATAGGTAATATCTCTTATAGATAAAATGTGATTTTGTCTAGAAATTGCTCACTGTTGAACGGTAGGATTTTTTTTTTTTTTTATTCCACAAGCATTATAATGGGAAATTAAATAATTCAAAATCGGTTGGGTCATTTATCAATAAAAAAACTGATTACACATTTACGAGTACGTTAGAGAATTCATTCATTGAAGTTGAAAGGGATAATAAACTTTCCTCAAGGTTTCTTTTTTCCCCTTGACATATATAAATAGTATGCCAAATTTAATACACATTATACGCTCAATTTCGTTATTGAATCACCTTAAGTTACAAGTTACAATCAGATAAATGGACTTAAAGGAATTAACGTACATCAATATACTGTTTGTTGCTTAATCACGTAAGGTTAATTTACTGTATTCTTTATCGTTGACATCAGCAAAAACAATTGTCATTAATTTTATCTTAAAATAATAATAATAATAACAATAATAATTATAAAACATATATATATATTGCATGTCAAAGTAAAATATCAAATTGGTAACTTTGATTATTTAAATTAAAAAAAAGAGAGTTGTTATATATATTGTTAAATCTTTGGATCTTCTGTAATATTTGACGCTTTGTGAAAAATATTGAGTAAATATTAACTGATTAAATTAAATTTTTAAAGGAAGGGGAACATTATAAATAATTTTTTCTTTAAATTATTGTCAAAGAGTCCTAGAGAAATTTCTCGGAAACCATTTATATTTTATAAAATAAAATTCAAAATTTTAAAAATGTTTCCAGCTTGTTCATTTTTAATGCTTCCCCTAATCTTATGTTATTGTTGTTTAACAACACATTCTAAACATGTTTCAGTGGTTTATTTATTTATTTATTTTTGAAGATTCATTAATAGGTTCATTTAAGAAAAACTACTTTTATATTTGAATGCTAAGATTTAATGCAAATTTTTAGGATCACAACATAAATATATTTTTAAAAATGTATAACTTATCAACATACAAAGTAATCCCCAAATACGTTTAAAATCTGTAAAACAATAATAATGTAAAACCTAGTTAAAATAAATAAATAAATAAAAATAAAATAAAATTAGTTAGCAGAAAACATTTTAAAAATTTTCAAAAAATTTAAAATTTTTGAATTTTATTTTATTAAACGTAAACGGTTTTCGAGATCTTTTCAGTATTCCAGTATACAAAATTTCACAATTCTAAGACAGTTATTTACGAAAAAAGTTTCGTAACATTCATCGTCCCCATAAGAATGGCTTTTTTTTTTTTTTTTTTTTTTAACTAAAAAGTTAGGGGAAACAAAAGTGTTATTTAACCTGAAAGTATTAATTTCAATCAATTATTCACTAACGAAACTTCAAAGTAACATAGAAAAATATGAAATGTATAGTATTCAGTTTATTTTTACACACCATTTCAACAATTTGTACTTCCAAAGTATCTTAAAAGACTAAGAGAAGATTATGGAAGATAAGTTTAAGCTTTGTAAATAAATAACTGGCAAGCCGTAATAAAAAATTATTTCAGTCGGAAGAATAGGTTTATATCTATGTCCTTTTAACGTGATTCAGTGATTGTTTTTTTCTTTTTTTTTTTTACAAAAAAACTGATTAAATTGATTGATAAACTTGGTTGAAAGCTTGATATAGATTACGTATATACAGAGTACGTTAGAGTACTCTGTATATACATATATTTAAAGTTCAAATTAATTAAATTTAATTTGAAATCTACTTCTAATTCATAACACTTCATAAATACATTTTTTATCTACGTTTGAAATGTTCAAGTGTCCGCCATTTTGAAACAAGATGGCAAATCGAGGTAATTAGTAAACTTGGTATAACTATAATCACCATATTAACATTGATATGAACTTTGTATGCACTGTACTTAACCCCTTTTACAGAAAGAGAAAAATCTCAGATCTATGATATATAAATGCATCAAACTTTATATAGAGTGATTCCAAACCCAACATACAAACTTTAAAGGGAGGTAGAGCACACCATAAGAATTAGAAGTTGCATAGGAACTCATGACGGAAAATGTCATTTTAATTCCTTAAGGACTGGAGGTTTTTATAACTTTAAATTAGTTTAAAAACGAAGCTTTAATTATCTTTTATATAAGTAATGACCTCTTACTTAATTGCTTCGTTACTTGCATAAGCTGCTTTTCTCTGGAGGGCCCTCAGCTTCCTCAGCCATGGCTTGAGTGAAAAGTGGCTTTCCGCTTCTTTTACAGCCACTTTCCACTCAAGCCATGACTGAGGACGCGGAGGGCCCTCAAGAGAAAAGCAGCTTATGCAAGTAACGAAGCAATTAAGTAAGGTCATTACTTTCATAATGGACGTTTTTAGTTAATTAATAGTAAAACTCAGGAATGGGCGTGGGTTTTTTTTAATTCCATTTTTAACTAAATGTTTTTAGATGTTAATAGTTACATAAAAATAAGTGATATATTAATATTGCGTACAATATAAAGTTTAGTTGAAAATACAATTTACAAAAGCCACCCCCCATACGTGAGGTTTATTGTTAAAAATTAACCCAAAACATTCAATTCTTAAGAGTTTAAAATGATGTTTGCGGCCATGAATTCATATGCAATTTTCAATCCCTATGGCATGCCCTACCCACCCTAAAAGTTTGCACGTTGGGTTTTGAATAACACTGTATATGAGACAGATATTAGGAAAAACTGTGCTGATTTAATTTAGCAGCACATCGGACGACAGATGACACTACTATGCTGTAATATTTCTTATTTATGAGAAGGCTATATCTCAGGCTCTATGATAAAAAAATACACCACACTTGATGTGTAAAATACATACTATTTTGAAAAATTAAGATGGTTCAATTCGGTGTACATTGAATGAGATGTGACGCTTCTATTATTGATTTTCTGTAATTTTTCGAATAGCTATATCTCATCTTCTGTTGGTTAAAATTGCACCAAACTGCATGTATAAAATCTTTATTGCAAGAAGCTGTGTTGATTAAAACTCTGAATAAACACCATAAAATGTGAAAATAATCTGGTGTGTCACTCACACGACTTTCTCTTACCCTGAAATTTAATACTATAAATACAGCTTGCAGATTAATAGGTAAGATAACGAGTACTGTTATGTAAACCTATGTTAAACAATTCATATTAGGCTTCTGAAGAGTTTTATATGATAATTAGTTCTGTGTGAGGGGGGCTACCGCCCCCCTCAACCCCCCGTTTCATTAATGCACCTACATTAAGGGGGAACAACACAGTAAAATTTTCGAAAAATGAAAAAAAATTTTATTGTATTTTTTGATAGCTTATACTTTTAAGATTATAATGCCAAAATATTAAATTGATTTTCGTTAAAATGTAGAAGTTACAGCGTAATACGTAAAGTGCGTCATGCGACTCGTGACGCGCTTCAACATGTACGAGCGAGTGAACTTGTTCGCGCGATTAATTGTTACCAGTGTTGCCAACTTAGCACCTTTGGTGCTAAATCTAGCACCTTTTAGACTCGTCTAGCACTGAAAAATGAATTTTAGCACCTAGCACCAAATCTAGCACTAAATACAGCGGATACCCGATTCAAAGAAAATAGACTAATGTTATATTGAATCGCAAACGACGGCCTGGTATTTATATTTCTATTCTTTAAGGAGGATCAAAATTGTGATAATATGGATCATTTCTAGGTATGAATACCAGATCTTCGCCAATCGCAATAACGTAAAACTTACTCAACATCAACCAATTTGGATTAAGCTTGGTTCCTGTTAATACTCCGAATGTGAAGCAGTAGACTTTGATCAATGTTTGAGAATCAATGTTTTGTCTTTTTCGACTTGTCTATGAAAGAATAAAGTGCCTGAAAGTTGATCCTGAAGAATATGTTGTTTATATTGGTCATCGTGGAGTCTTTTCTCATTATTTATTGCTAAACATATTATCATTTTGATTTGCCTATTAATGATCGTATCTTTTTTTTAAATGAACCTGGATAGCGCAAAATGCATAGAAGTTGAAGTAAAAAAACATATTACTTTCAAAGGTAAAGATCACCGATGTTTGATTCCACTCGTTCAGAATTACACCAGTAAAAACCAACTTCTGATTTTAAGTGACATCAACGTAACCTTTCTTCCATGATAATTAGACAAAATGCAACAATAAAACTTTACCCAAAGTTAGCGGGACATAATGGATTTAAATGAGTATTATATCTCTAGCTAAATGTCGTGAGATAATAAAAAGAGCTTTAGCAAACCATTTTAAGTCTACTTTGAGAGAGGATATTGCTGACAGTAAATATAGCCTAATAATTAACGACTTATTAACTGATATTACAATGCAAAAATTCTTAGGTAAATATAAAGAATTTTTAGATTGAGAGCTTGGCCGCAATCTGGAATTCCATCATAGGCGTAGTCGGGAGACATGCCATCACAATTTTGATTTTTTATGATAAGGAGAATTTTTTTTTTAGAATTCATTAATTAGATGTAACCTGAGACCTATCAGTCATATGTTAAAATTGCTCATATTCAGATGTTGTTACAGTTTGTTCACAAAAGTTGCATTTAGATTTCAACACTTTGTACTTAAATCTATCAAGGCTGAGTGATTTTATTTATTTGTTTATTTATTTTTTTCATCTTACCAACTAGAATTAAGCAGTGAACAATTGCCGATGATCTGGGATTCAGCTTTTTAGTTGGTCCACGGTCCACTTAAATTTATAAAAGTGTAGCTTTTTTTTTTTTTTTTTTTTTTTTTTTTTAGTTTCATGTTTTAGCACTTTTTTCATAAAATTACCAAAATCTAGCACTTTTTAAAGGTGAATTTAGCACTAATTTGCAATAATGAGTTGGCAACACTAATTGTTACATTTGCTCACTTTTATCGAAACGTTATAGTAGAGTAACATCATTTTAACTGTTTTACGTTTTAACTAAATTAATTCGTTAATTATTTAAAGTTAAGTATTGTAAGCATTTTATAAATTATAAACGAATGATTTTTCATAAAACTTTAAACGTGTTTTACTCGAAACCAAGTTTTTCAAAACGGCTGTCGCTCTAACTACTGTAATTTTTTACCGATTTGCTTCAAATTTTGACACCGTGTTCACAGTATGTTTAGTTTTCGTTGCACGTAGGGGTTTTTTGATTTGATTTATAGTTTTTCAGTAATCCAAGAATATGTACTCCTTTTTTTGAATATTTTTTGAGTTTTTTTTAAACACTTCGCCATTTTGTGAAAAATTCAAATTTTCAAAAAAACCTACGTGCAACGAAAACTATATTTATATAGTTTAAAAAAATCTAAACAGATTCAGTTTCGCATTCTTTTTACTCAAGTTATGCATACAGCCAATTATCGATAATTGCAAAACACAGTTTCAAAGATTGTGTTATATTAAAAATATCTTTTTTGATTTTTGTAATTTTTACATTTTAAAATGAAGATTAAGGTAAGTAGAATAAGACAAAAAAAAATATATAATGTTTTATTTATCTCAATCATTGCAAAATTCATTTTAAAAAAATGTATTTTACAAAGCTTCTACTGTGTTGTTCCCCCTTTATACAGAATTTAATTCGGTTAATAAAAATTAATTTTAAAAAATAATTTATTAAAATTATTATTAAAAAAATTATCTTTTATGATAAGGCAGACGATTTCCATATTAGAGAAGTAGTATAACACCAAATATCCAAAAAAAAGTTCATTTTATTCTCAATATTTTAAAAATAAAAAAATAAAAAAAGATAAAGTACGATTTTTTTTCTAAGTTTTTTTTTTCGTTAAAAGTAAAAAAAATCGATAACTTTGCTTTAAATTATCGCAGATCGATGGTTCAACCATTCGTTTTAAAGGTATTGGCGAGCTCTTTTGAAAGATACCCATCATGAAAATTTACTCCCCTCGAGGGGGGACTTCCCCCCCCAGGGGGGAGGCGAGGCTCCTACATACACAATTTTTTTTTCCCAGTTAACTATCTCTATTACATAAAATATATATTCGTTTCATTTGGTTTAGTGCAGTCTATAGACGTTAAACTCTACTTTCCTGCAATTTCCCCCATAGACGTAATGTATTAGAATTCTCTTGATTGTCCCTGTACACGAACCTTTGCTTGATCTTAACGAAAAGCTTACTGTAGCGTCCCTATATGATACACATTTAGAATACCAAGTTTGAACTTTCTGCCATAATTTGTTTTTGAGTTATGCTGATAACAGACAGACACACAGACACACAGACATACAGACACACAGACATACACACAGACCATTTGCTAAAAACCTGATTTTCGTATTCAGGGGATCTCAAAACGTGTAAATATAACAAAATCTCGCGTTCGAAAATTTGACCCAAAAACAATACTTTCTCTACCTTATGGGTAAGAGAAAGTAAAAATTAGACACAAGTGCTGCAAACAAAGCGGCCACGCACGGGTGCCTCGTCGCTTTGTTTGCAGCACTCGTGGCTACTTTGTTCACCTGATGAAATGACGAGTCTTCTTTCGACCCAAAACAATTGTAGCGAGTTCTTGAATTTTATGATGTTTATACAAAGTTTTGTACTTATTACTTTAAAACGCCAGTTCTGGGGTGCATTTTTATAATTTTTAAACTATTTTTTATATCTGTAAATTCACATTTTACCATTGCTAAATATGTAAATAAAATAGGTAACTGTACGGAAATAGAAAATGCGCTGTCATATCTCTTTCCGTTTTTCTTATCAAATACCAGCATGCACAATGCAGACACGTAACGTTCATTAATAGAAGACATTATTTTGATGAGGCTACGTGGGTGTGTTTGCAACGATGTAAAGTTTTTCAAAAATTCGGTCAATAAATACCATGGGTAAATTTTTCGAATTTTGTCGACAGCCAAGACTGAAGGTAATCTTGAACCATACAATTAAATAAAATTGTTGAAAATAATAAATATTTTTATAAAAATGAAAGCAATTAATAATATTGTAACTGATAATTAGCGTAATTATTTTGAAATTTTTTAACCCGATTGAAAAATTCATTGGTGATGGATGGCCTATTTTTATTGTATTTTTTAACTTTACAATTAAATTAGTTATTTAGAATTCATAAGAGTATATTCAAATTCAAGAAAACAAAATTGTGTAAAATAAACTTTAATTACATTAACAATTGAATTTATTATTATTATTATTATTATTTAATTATTACTTTTATATTAAATCATGCTTTTTCTATAAAACTCCAAACAATAACATAAAGGTAAAATTGCGTTTCATACCAAATAAATTACAGAAGATTCTTTTAAACCCTGATTTTCTAGAATTAATGTCATTAAAAAGAAGCATAATATCACTTTCTCGCTTTCAATGTTTTAGTGCTATACTTATGTTTGATTTTATCCTCTCAAAATATTATTTATTTATTTATTTATTATTATACATTTCTATGTAATTAATTTTTCAAAATTACTCTCAATTCACTTTTATTTATATACTTGTTTTTATCGCATGTAAAGCGTATTTTTGAGTTCGTTGTAAGATTCTTTTTCATTCGTTTATATTTACAGTTTTTTCTTTGACTTATAAAATTTATTTAGTCATTTTAAAATGTGCATAATTTCAAATTTACACTAAAAACTTTTTGCTAAAACTATCGGTCTGTCCGCTATATAAAAGAATATACGTCTTTAAATTTAAGTAATCTATTTATTCGTTTGTTAGAATATTTTAATTTTATTTTTTACTTCCATGTTACATATATTTAATTTTTGTTTACTAATAAGATTGTCAACAAAATCTAGTTAATGGTGGAGGGAAAATAATGCAGACGAAATGTGAAATTATGCCAAGGTTGAAAATAAAAGTTTCCAGGCTTTTTTAATAAAATGAAATCGGGTATAATGTTAAACATAGACAGAAGTTTTCCTTTAGAATGCATACAAATATTAACAAAATTATCATACAGAAGAAAAGTACGTCGTGGTGGTCTAATCTGCTTCCAATTTTGAAAAAATGATTGTGTTTAGATCTAATAATAATTTTAGATTTTCAAAAATTTAAATATTGAATAAATTCAAACATAACATACTTAATTACTTCAATAATTGATCTTCTCTTCCTTCCCGCACTATCTCCTGATTACACAGAGCTTGAACTTTTGCTAAAAGTTTGCCAAGATTTATTTTAATTTTTAATTATTATTATCCATCTAATATATACTTATTCATCAAAGAGCTTTAACTATTAATGCAATATATATATATATATATATATATATATGTGTGTGTGTGTGTGTGTGTGCGTGTTAACAGCCCTCTTCACTTACCGTCGCCGGAAGCCCGAGCCAATGTTATTCTATGGGGAAATTTTCTTTACAAATAACTTATTAACTAATACATATTTTTAAATTCTGTTTTCACATTCAGAAAATTCCCAACTGTTAAACTGACGTACCTTTTTTAAAAACGTATTTTTTTAATTTTTAATATTTTATTTTAAAACGGCAAAATGAAAAAATTTCATATATTGAAAATTCGTATTTTGCAGCTTCAAAATAAAATATAAAAATTAAAAAAATATTTTTTTAAAAAAGGTCCGTCAATTTAACAGCTGGTAATTTTCAGAATGTGAAAACAGAATTTAAAAATATGTATTAGTTAATAAGGTATTTGTAAAGAAAAATTTCCCATAGAATAACATTAGTTTCGGCTTCCAGCGGCGGTGAGTGAAGAGGGCTCTTAATGGTTTTGCAGATTAGTAATTAAACTAATAGATTGTAAATATTCGAGAAATTAGTTTTTTGCTAATTACAACTATGACAATAAGCATTATATGAAACAAACAGTTTTAATCGTTTCGATAATAATTCACTATATAAAAATTGTCAAGAATATTTTACTTCAAAACGGAAAAAAAAAAAAAAAAAAAAAAAATCTGGAGTGACTCCACTTGACTTTCCGAACATTGAGTAATTAACAGTTTTGTAGATAAAGTAAAGAAAGAGGAGTTGTTAAACAAACAAAAGAGAGAAAACCATAATAGAGTGTTTGAGTATTTTTCTCCATATATTACACGATGCTTTATTTAACGCTTCTGAACTTTGAGCCCATAGATTATAATGATAAAGAATTTTTCATTGAGCCCCTGTAAAAATCTATAAATGCTAGATTCACCAAAATGCGTATAGTTAGTGCAACAGTGATTTATAATATTCATATAAATTTTCAGAGGCGTGAATTGAATGAGGCGTTTAGATGCTATCACACTTTTAAAAATTTGATCCCATAGGCTATAATGATAAAGAATTTTTCTTTGTGTCCCTGTAAAAAAACTGTAAGTGCCAGATTCACCAAAATCTATACAGTTGGAGCAACTGTGACCTATAACATGTGTACAAATTGTTTGCTCAGATTAATAAGGCGTTTAGACGCTATCACACTTTTAAAAATTTGGCCCCATAGGCCATAATGATAAAGAATTTTTCTTTGTGTCCCTGTAAAAAAAACTATAAGTGCTAGATTCTCCAAAATCTATACAGATTGAGTATTTGTGACCTATAATATGCGTATAATTTTTTTGCTCAATTGAATAAGGCGTTTAGATGCTATTGCACTTTTAAGATTTTGGTCCCATAGGCCATAATGATAAAGAATTTTTCTTTGTGTCCCTGTAAAAAAACTATAAGTGCTAGATTCACCAAAATCTATAGGGTTCGTACTATGGTGACTTACAATGTACATACCAACTTTCAGCTTATTCGAACAAAGCGTTTAGACGCTAGCTTGTTCACTCACATACATACACACATACATACACACATACATACACACACACATACACACACACATACATACATCATCGCAAAAATAGTGAAAATGAACTCATTGTACCTCGAAACGTATAGAAACATCAAAATCTCAAATTCGGATTTTTGACATGATTACAATACTTTCCTCACTATACTGTTCGGAAAGTAAAAATAAGAAGAAGAAGAAGAAGGAAGTCTGATTTAGATAAATAGTACTGAAAAAGAAAAAAAAATTCTGAATGTACTAAATTAATACAGACATCTGGCATCGAAGAGAAAGCTTTTAGTTTTTCTTTCTGAGGGATTATGGCTGACATCGCATTTATTATTATTATTATTATTTTAAGTTATTATTAAACTAGTCGGTCTGCGCCCGCCAAGCGTTCCATTTTTATATAGGTGTTTTTAAATTAACATTTCTTCTTGCCAGTTCAAATTACAACTCATTGCTTTACATGATACTTAAAATAAATAGCTTCATCTTATACATAATGACATTAATCCAAACATTTCAAAGAAATTAAAAATGACATCGTAATCCTTTAATTGAAATTTTATAACCACTAATCATATATCTATTTATTTATTTATATTATTAATTTTTCGTGACGTAGATTTTAGATAATTAATTTATTATTATTATTCTCCTCTGAAAATTTTAAAACAAATCTCTATAAATGGACTAATGGATTGAATGTTTAATTATTATTTGAATCGATGAGTGAAATTTCCAAAACCATGCATAAAATTTTATTTTCTTTATCTCAATACATTATTGCGATTGTAATAACGTAAGTTTTCCGTTGAATTACCACTTTCATTATTTTAATCAGGTGAAATGTACGCATAGAAACCATGGATAAAATTTTACTTTCTTTACACCAATATATTGTTTTAGATATGAAAACATTTTCAGAATTAGTTTAGGAAAACTCGGACTTTTATTATTAAGGATATAAGCAGTAAATACCTAATTTTCCAAATATGGATTCAGTATCTGAGATAATTTAACTTAAAATATCTTTGCATGGATAGCTTGAATGTCTGAAAATTTAGGATACAATTGTTAAAAAGGTTACAAATTAAGTGCATTTCAATGATACATAAATACAATTATTTATTTTTACTTTCTTCTATATTCCGTAGAAGAAAGTATTGGATTCGTAAAAATTTTCGACCTCGGGTTTTTGATGGATTTACACGTTTTGAGAGCTGTAGAACACGATTTCACCCTTTTTAGAAAATGTCTGTCTATCTGTGTGTGTGTGAAAAAAATTTTGTGGCGACTGTATCTCAAGTACTACTGCACAGAATTTCATACAAATTGGTATGCAGTTACACATTGTCGTAAATTAGTGCCTATCAACTTTTGGTAAAGATTATCCGAAAGCTTGCGTTGCCATCCCGCTTTTTCTAAATTTTTAACATGGTGGTATAGGACAAAATTTTGTATAAATGTGCATAAAGATAATTACTTTTTAATAATCATTGTGAAATTGAAAAGAATTTTTTGTAATAGAGATAGCCAAGTGGAGAAAAAAAATTGTGTATGTAGGAGCCTCGCCTCCCCCTGAGGGGGAAGTCCCTCATCGAGGAAAGTAAATTTTCATGATGAGTATCTTTCAAAAGGGCTCGCCAACACCTTTAAAAAGAATGGTTGAACCATCAATCTGCGATAACTTAAAATAAAGTTATCGATTTTTTTTTTTTTTTTTTCTTTATGTAATATTGAGAACAAAATTGACTTTTTTTTTTTTTTTTTTTTTTTTTTTTTTATATTTAGTGTTATACTATTTCTCTAATATGGAAATCGTCTGCCTTTTCATGGAAGTTAATTTTTTAAATAATAATTTTAATAAATTACTTTTACTGAGTGAATTTGTATAGGAAAATATAGAAGAAAGTCATGTGGTGGCCACAACATACTAGTTTATTACAGGAACCATCGTGAAATAAAAGTATTAAGTTTGTCATATTTATGTCGATACATCCTTACTTACGTTTGAAACTGGAGCATCTTTCAGTAGTTTCAAGATAAATTTATAATTTTTAAGTTCATTAGATTATTTAAACGTCATATAATCAAAATTAATATTTAAAATATTATGTCTGTCTACTCGTTTATCCGGAATAAACAGAGAAATGGCTGCATTAATAACAACCAATTTATAAATATTTGAAGAAAAGAAAAATAAGTGTGCGATTATAGTTTGCAAATTTTTTTATTCAGATATCCAAAGTACATTTTGATAATAATCGAAAAAAAAAAAAAAAAAAAAAAAAAAAAAAACAATTTATATGGCCAAAATTTATATGGCCATAACTATAGTGCATTTCAGACAAAATTGGTTTGGCAGAAACTGCATTAACGAAAGATTATTCAGGCAATTAACGAAAAATCCTGCTCTACGCATTGATTATAAACACTTTCCAACTGTACGCACTTGTTGTATCGTATAACTTTCAATATTCTTTGCCTACATTATCACACAGCAGACAGGCAGTAGGACTGAAAAGTATACAGATTGACTAATTGAATTCAAAACCACTCTTAGGCATTGTTGGAGAGTATTAAAAAGGCTTAATGCACAAGAAAATCCAGCCATTAGATTCTAATTGCAGCCTTTAATGTATCTGAATATTTTAGTGTAGCCCTGTAAATCTGAAGGTTAATCCTATCATATTCTATACAAAACATTATTTCAGAATATTAAAAATACATGTGAATATCTTTATGATTTTTACAGTAGAAAGAGTTATTTAAATGTGTTTTTTAAAAATGACTGTCCTAAAACGCAATGCATTGGCAGTTTTTTTTTTTTTTTTTTTTTTTTTTTTTTTGTTGTTGTTGTCCTTGTACACAAACTGGCTGTATAGGACCTATTAGTGTCATTTTAAATAGGGAACATTCCATAGTGAACTTCGGTGATATTTGTTATTTTTTAAAAAATCTTAAAATATTTACACGGACGCTGGGGGTGGGAGACAGAGAAATAGAAAAATAGACAATTGGACAAACAGATAAACAAATTAAAATCATATCCACACTTAAATATTTCAGAAAGTGTTAAAAACGTTTAATATAAACGAAAATTCAATTCCAGCAAATTTTTGTTAATAGATCTTAATGTAACTGAATATTTTTATGTGGCCCTGTAAGACTAATACTAAGCATACTATATACTGTAGAAAGCATTCTTTTGTGCATATGAATAACATATTTCAATTTCATTAAGCTTTGGGCAAAGTATAAAGTTATTAAAATTTGGTTTGTAGAAATACCTGTTATAGAACGCAGTGCTTTGCAATACTTTCAGGTGTCCCTGTACACAAACCAGGTAGTATTTACACTACTTTACATAGAAAACATCCGATAGTGAACTTGAATAACATATTTCAATTTTGTTTAGATTTATATGCTTTAAAGTTATTGAAATATGGTTTATAGAAATACCTCTCATAGAACACAATGCTTTGGAACAATTTCAGGTATCCCTGTACACACACTATTAGAGGTATTCACTGTATTTTCAATAGGGAACATCCGATAGTGAACTACATCTGATAGTAAACTTGAATAACATACACCAGTTTCAAGATATTCCATATATATTTATGAGAGTTAAAGCGCGGACAGACAAATGAACAAACGGACAGATAGGACACAAACTGAAATCATATTCACACTTAAAAATTGTTAGAAAGTGTTAAAAACGATTAATGTAAACGAAAGTGTAATTCCAGCAAATTTTAATTAACAGCTCTTAATGTAAATGAATATTTTTGTGTAGCTCTGTAAATCTAATACTAATCATACTACATTCTGTAGAAAGCATTCGTTTGTGCATATGAATAACATATTTCAATTTCATTAAGATTTGTGTAAAGGTATTAAAATATGGTTTATAGAAAGAAATACCTCTCATAGAACACAATGCTTTGGAATACTTTCGGGTTTCTCTGTACACAAACCAGTAGAGATATTAACTCCATTTTCAATAGTCGACTGTGAAGTTGAATAACATATATCACTTTCAAGAAATTCCATAAATGTTTATTGGAATTAGAGAACGGGCAGACAGACAGACAAACCGAAATCATTAACATTTTTCAAACTTGTTGGAAAGTGTTAAAAAGCGGTAAAGTCATATTTAAAAAAAAAAAAAAAAAAAAAACACTTTGCTCTCACATTTATTAAATTTTTTTATTGTTTCTTAAAATAACCTTGAAGAGGTTTTTAAAATTATCTGCCGTTGGTTATCTATTAAAAAAAAGTTCATGAAATCTTCAAAGTGTAAATTAAAAGAATTTTGTTAATAATTTACTGCACATTATAAAAACTTTTACAAATGATTAAAAGAAAAATTATTGTACCCATATAAATTACTTTTAAAATGGCGATTCTTTCCTGTTTACATATATTTCCAACGGCCACTTTCGACACTCAGCGTTACAGTGAGGAAAAAAATATACCGCCTTCATCTGGAACGAATAAGCGGCCATTTTCTAAATCCTTCAACTAGAAATATAGATTTCCGAGCTATGCGCATAAGGCACGCCATTAATCTGAATAGACGAAATGATCGAGAATTTCTAGTCTACACATTTCTAGATGGTGAAACTATATTCTGAATATTCTGAATCTTTTGTATTGCGAGAAATTCTCGCTTGATTTTCTAGAATTGGATAATAAACATAGATTATAGTTGCTGAAACCCGCCTCTTGTATTCGCATTCATTTGCGGAGATTTTTAAATAACTTTGCCCTAGAGAATATAGGATACTCTAGAATTCCAATAGGGATTTCTAGAACTCGCTTTCAAAGGGGACTAGAATTTATAAAGATGACATGGAACTATTTTTTCTAGAGCCACAATTTAGATTCTAGATGTCAGTTATAGAATGTTTTCTCAGTGTATTCAGAATTAATAATATGTAACATCATATTATATTAACTATTTTTAGTCGTGTTTCTGTTTCAAAACACGATCTGAGCTTCTCAGTTAATCAGCTTGTGGAGGTAAGTATATCTGTTATATTGTATGTTTAGTGCAATTCGAATTTATGTTTAAAATTTTCAAAATCAACTTCCGGTGGTAAGTATATCAATTAAATTGAATGTTTAATGCAATTCGAATTTATGTTTAAAATTTTTTCGCATTAGGTTTTATTGGTTTCTGAAAACTATTAATGTTCTGCAGGACGATCGTATACCGATCGTGATTTATTTTAGTGAATGTAATTTGGTGCAGTAAAGTGATTTTTCTAGGAGAACTTTGCTCACATGTACTTTAAACAAAATTGTTGTCAACATTAGTTTAGCTTTAGTCTAACATTTGCCTAAATATTTAATTATAGAATATTAATTATTAAAGAGAAAGAAATAATCTGGTGTGTCACTCACTCGACTTTCTCTTACCCTGAAATTTAATACTATAAATACAGGTTGCAGATTAAGAGGTAAGATAACGAATACTGTTATGTAAACCTGTGTTAAACAATTCAAATTAGGCTTCGGAAGAGTTTTATAGGATAATTAGTTCTGTGTGAGGGGAGTTGCCGCCTCCCTCAACCCCCCGTTAAGTTTTTTTTTTTTTGTTTTGTTTTTGTTTAAAGTAAAAAAAATCGATAACTTCGTTTTAAATTATCGCAGATCGATGGTTCAACCGTTCGTTTTAAAGGTATTGGTGAGCTCTTTTGAAAGATACCCATCATGAAAATTTACTTCCCTCGAGGGGGGACTTACCCCCTAGGGGGGGAGGCGAAGCTCCTACATACACAATTTTTTTTCCCTGTTGACTATCTCTATTACAAAAAATATATATTCGTTTCATTTGGTTTAGTGCAGTCTATAGATGTTAAACTCTACTTACCTGCAAATTCCCCCATAGACGTAATGTATTTGAATACTTTTGAGTATCCCTGTACACGAACCATTTGCTTGATCTTAACGAAAAGTTTAGTGTAGCATCCTTATATGATACACATTTAGAATACCAAGTTTAAACTTTCTGCCATAATTTGTTTTTGAGATATGCTGATAACAGACAGACACACACACAGACATACACACAGACCATTTGCTAAAAACATGATTTTCGTATTCAGGGAACCTCAGAACATGTAAATATAACAAAAACTTGCGTTCGAAAATTTGACCCAAAAACAATACTTTCTCTACCTTATGGGTAAGAGAAAGTTAAAAAAAAAAAAAAAAAAAGAAAAAAAAAGAAAGAAAATGAACGGAAATACTGGGATAAAATATTTCATGAAAATTTATGGTGGAAGAAAGAGCATACAACTACAGATTATTTAAGTAGAAATTTTAAGTATACTTAGCGAAGTGGGTCAGGATATGCTAGAAAAAATATAAAAACGCGATTTATTAAATTACAAACATCTACTCTTTATTTCTAAATGACGTATAAAAATCTTAATTTTTTCTCTCAAATATTGAAATATTTCTTTTACAGTTTGGTGAACGGGGTTCAGGATTTCGACCGCGAGGTGAAGTCCAAGATTTTCAGAAAATTCGTGACCGATGTCTCCAGGACGGAATTCTCTTTGAAGATCCCGAGTTTCCAGCCGAAGATTCATCCATCTACTACAGTTCCTGTCCTGGAAGCATAAGGTGGAAACGACCCTCTGTAAGATACACTTCTTTGCTAATATATATATATTTTTAATTAAATGTCTAAATTCTACATACAAAAGCATATTCAAAATAAGCAGTGCAACGCCTATGCGGATAATGTGTTCTGCCGATTGTTTACCCAGCGCCTTGCACAGGGCCCGATTAAGCCTTAAGCTAGGGGAAGCTCAGCATCATTTCGGGACCCCTTTTCATTTCGGAAAATCTTGCTTTCCTGTTACATATTGTAATGTAAAAATGCTATAGACCAAAAAAATAGTGTGTGTTTATTATTTTTATTTATTTATTATTATTTTTTATTTTTTTCATAATCTGGGTGGTTTCTACACAGAACATTAAAATCATACAACTTTTTAATTAAGAACATTCAGATTTTTTAGGCTAAATAATAGATTTTTCCCGAAATAGTAAGTGTTTTGTCTTGTTTTAGGTAACCTTTCTCAGAAAAAATTCAATCTCAGTGTGAAAATATGAAACGAAAAATTCAAGACCATGTTTTTAATCCTTATGGGGCCCCCTCTTAAATTTTAGAGGGGAAGCTTGTGCTTCCTGAGCCTGTTGGATAATCAGGCCCTGGCCGTGCACAATATCTATTTCCTACTGGAAATATTTTAGAAAAAATAAGTACACCATTTTTTTTTTTTTTTTTTTTTTTTTTTTAACTTTGCCTGATTATTAAGTGATTATAGTACTTATATAATTTTAGACTTTAATGTTTCTTTAACCTATCTTGTAATGTGAATGTTATGTTTGGCTAAACATTTCATTTTGTCTATTTGGAATCCTTTGCCACTGGTTGCATTTCACCGTCCTATCTCTTCAGGAAATTGCCGCTGCTCTGGACGGACATTTTTTTTTTTTTTTTTTTTTTTTAAATATTACATTGTGCCGCTTATTTTGTACTTGCTTTAGCTACATAACATATATTATTATTATTATTATTTAAAATACTTGTAAGTTGCATTTATTTTATTGTTTCTGACTTCTCTGCTATGGTTTTAGTACGTCTCACGTATTTATCAAAGCATAAAGATAAATGTTAAAAAGATATCCACAGTTATTTCTGATATTTATATTTAAATGTACAGTAAAATTTGTGGAAATGTTATGAATAATTTATCAAACAGTCGATTTGGTTCTTCATAAGACAAAAAGTTTGAATGAAAAAACGCTGTTTTTATGGTTGTATGTGTGTGTTAAAGTCTAGAAATAATTAAGATTTTAAATTACTACTTTATTATTTTAAATTATTATTGCATGGTAATCTAAAGAAAAATCCCATTGAAAATTCAAAATTTGAAAATAATTCTGAAGTTTCCCCTGTAAAATGTGTTTTACTGAAAGACACTTTCATAGCACAAAATGAAATAAAATTTAACTAATTTCAACGACAAATCTGATTACTTTACGCAACTCTCCTCTTTTTATTTTATTTTATTTATTTATTTATTTATTTATTTATTTTTTATACATTTTCTTACTAATTAATCCTGTATTTATAGACCCTGATTGAACTGTCACTCATAAGTTTAATAATCAATAGAAAAGTGTAAGAGAAGATTAAGCCTACCGGCAGTTAGGAACTTTAAAATAATTGGCGCCTTTTTGCATGTAGCTCTTGGTATAAAATCATCCACCTCAGACTCCATTCCGGGATTGGCTTTAAGATCGATGCTAGGATCGTGACCCGTCATCCAGATAATCAGTGTGCTTCTAGGCTCGACTGCTTTGGACAAACTGTACTATGATTCAAGAAACGCGAAATAAGCTAGTTAATAAATATTAATTACTGTAGTATTTATTAACTAGTAAATATTAGGTCGTTGCAAAAGTTCGTGCGGACGCGGATCATTTTATTGCCTCCAAAGACGAGAGCTTCTATCGCCGTGGTATACATTTGTTACCCGAAAAATGGGCAAAGATTGTAGAAAGTAATGGAGAGTATTTTGATTAAAAATTGTCATTTGATTTGATGTATTTTTATGAAATGAAGCAATAAAAAACCGCACGAATTAATGCAAAGACCTAATACTAAATGTAGTTAGTAATTACTTTTTGAAATTGTTTCTTAAAAGATATTAGAAAAATTGATTACTAAAAAGAAGGAAAGAGAAATAATAGGCTTCACAAAATTAAAAATCATAAAAACGGACCTTTCATTAAATTTTGTTTTATAAAAAAAGGTCTTTTTGTAAAAATTTTTAATGTTTTTATTATTATTTCCACTTGGTTCAACAAAACACTGATATTAAACATTATATTAAATGACTGCTAAAATCGAAGATTTTACACGATAATTTATTGATTTGTTTATTTATTAACAAAAATTAATAAAAATATCGTAAAAACATTTTGTTTTTTACAAAAATGGACCCCAAATTATATTAAAAATCTGGATCGACTCTTGATTCTATTTTTTAAAATGTCATAATAATTACTTATTTCATTAATCCACTTAAATATAGCATGTGACAAATTAATGTTTAAAAAAAATATTAAATGTTTCTAGGTTTTAAAATTTAAATAATTGTTTTGCATTGTAGAATTTGAAAGGAGGAAAAATTTCTTTTTATGATATGTTTTGTTTTTGTATTTATGTTGTTAAGTAATTTATTAATTTATTGATATGCAAATAATTTACAAATATAAATAAGTCATAAATATAGCTTTAATAGTGCAAAATCACAATAAGAGAAACAAAAGCATATTTGCAAATTTCTCTAAGAGAACATTGGAATTTAACCATTTAAAAGAGGGGAAAATATAAGTAATTATTATTATTATTATTATTATTATTAGGGTATGGGTATGATTAAAATTAAACGTAAGCTAAAAGATAGTAGGAAACGGTATTGCCATAAAAAAAAAAAAAGAATGAAAGAAAGAAAAAAAAAAAATAAGTAAGAAATGCTTTATATTTCCTGCAAAGATAAACTGAAAGGCATCAACGCCCGGAAAAACTTGCTTGTTTTCTTTAAAGATAGCCCACATTCATCTTCCGCCTACTTAACTTGTAAGAGAACAAGACAAGCATTGTATTCAGCTGTTCATAATGTAGAATATGATATTTTTGGAATTTCATATTGATATTATCCATAATGTTCAGAAAATAAGTAAATAAATAAGTATTTTCATCTTACACATTCAGTTACACTTATTTGATATCATTTCCGCTACACAACATTAACTTTACAGATATACAAACCAAATTCCATTAAAAAGAACTAAAAAAAAAAAAAAATAATAATTACATTTTTCTGTAAATTATGAAATTCCAAATTTCGTAATTTTTGTTATTTATTTATTTTTTCCGGAAATTGGTTGACTGAAAACCTTCCGTTAGTATATCGAAATTTCTAGCAGTTTTGTAGTATAGAATAGAACCCAAAAAATTCTGCTTCCTTTATTTATTTATTTATTTCGAATGTATTATTCAACATGTAAAAAATGGACCGATATATAAAACTTTCTCTTTTAATTATTACATAACTTTCTTTTTTCTTTCTATGTTGACGTAAAATATATTTAAAAACAGAAATAAGTAAATTTTGATATTTACAAAATGAGGGTTAAAAAAAAAAAAAAAAAAAAAAAAAAACTTTTAGAAATAGAAAACTATTGTCAATGTATTTTCTCTCCAAATTACGTAGTTTGTTTTGTAGCAGTATTACTTTGAATTTTATGTATTGTGTTCTTGTTGTTGCACTGTTTTCGCATCTACTCTTTTATTTTATTATTATTTATTTATTTATTTAGCTCGGTGAAGAGGCCTACTTAATTATTTCGATTTGAAATAATTGTTGTATATATATTTTTTCAATTTATGGCGTTTGCTTATTTTCTCCTTTCAACACCAATTTTTGATGCATTTATTTAAAAATCTGAAAATCCTGTCATGCATAATTTATGTGTTTCAATTTATTACAGAAATTACAGTTTTCTGCCTTTGCAAATATATCATCAATATATATATATATATATATAATAAGACATAAATACATAGATGCTTTTTGTTTCCAAGCAATTTTGAAGGATTTGTTTTATGTTCCGTTTAAAGGATTAATATTCGCAATAAAATTATGTACAAAAGACGAATACTTGTATGTGTTTGTTTGTCTATCATTTAATATGTTTGGACCACTAAATCATAACCTAGGTAGTGTTTTTGGACCACTAAATTTTCGGTGATGGCGCCACGAATCCCAATATTAAGTTTAAAAAAATTCTATTCAAATTTCAAAAGTGATTTTAGTTTAAAATCTGAGCATACTGCTTACTATTCTAATAATAACGGCATTTAAATCAAAAGAAAAAATATAAGCATTTCAAACGTATACTGGTTTCCAAACGCACGACAACACCCTTTTTTTCTTTCTTCTTTTGCAGATATCTTTTAAACAAATGAAAATATGAACATGGAATTTAAATGACAAGTTCTTTATCAAATCATTAATTCAATTTGATATTACTCTGACATCGGAAAAAGCATCTAATATTCCCCAGCTTATCTCTATGTTTTCCTGAAAAGTCTGCTTTTAAAGGGGGGGGGGGGAGGAAAAGTAAACTAATTCGTTAACAACCGAATAAATTCTTTTAAATATAATTTGATGACCATTTTAAATTTAAGTTAATATGGACTGCTAAGAGCGAAATATATTTAAAATTCAAAACAGTTCTTCTGTTAGTTTTAAAATTAAAGTTTGTCCTCATTTGAGGACAATCGGCGTTCCAGTAAAAACAATGTGAGATATGAAAACTTCGACATAACAAATAAATTTCCTATAATGTATTAAGAAAGACTTGTAAAGTAAAGTTTTATAATAGATAATATTATTCAACTTGACTTTTTGTTGGTATACATACAAGAAGCAGATGAATGAAAAATCACACGCATACACATAAAGTTTTATTGAAATAACAAAAATCTTGTGATATCAACCTTTATATATATTAATGGTCCTTTTTTTACTTCCTTATACAAAGTATAAGGAAGTATAGTAATCCCGATTTGCGAAATGGATTTTGTATTTCACATTGCTCGAAAACGAATGATCGCTGAATGTTGCAAATTTATACGTGTGACAGTCATGATGTCTAGTTGCACACCTGCAAGTTTCGTCTTAACACGAGCTCTCGTTTTAGACATATAAGCGACTTTACACGATTTTTCGTGACGTCTGTATGTAAGTGTGTCTGTGTGTGTGTGTGTGTGTGTGTGGGTGTATGTCGCATAACTCAAAAACGGTTGGACGTAGAAAGTTGCGAATTGGTACATAGGTTTGTTATAACATCTAGTTGTGCACCTCCCTTTTTGGACTTTATATGATTTTCCGTTTTGGAGATATTTAGGAAAATTAGGTTCATAATGGGCAAAATGTATCAAAAAACGGTAATAGCTCAAAAAAGGTTTGGACAAATCTTGCAATTTAACTGACTTCTCGACTAGCTAGACATTTGAAACTTTCAGAAAAGTTCAGAACACTTTGACATGAGTCCCCCCCAAGGCACAACTTTGGCATGAGTCCCCCCCTAAGGCACAACTTTGATATGAGTCCCCCCCAAGGCACAACTTTGACATGAGTCCCCTCCCCAAGGTACAACTTTGACATGAGTCCCCCAGGCACATGAGTCCCCCCAAGGCAGAACTTTGACATGAGTCCCCTCCCCAAGGTACAACGTTGACATGAGTCCCCCCAAGGCACAACTTTGACATGAGTCCCCCCCCAAGGTACAACTTTGACATGAGTCCCCCCACAGGCCCAACTTTGACATGAGTCCCCCCCCCAAGGCACAACTTTGACATGATACCCCCCCAACCACAACTTTGACATGAGTTCCCTTCCCAAGGCACGACTTTGACATGAGTCCCTCCCAATGTACAACATTGACATGAGTCCCCCCAAGGCAGAACTTTGACATGAGTCCCCCCCCCCAAGGCAGAACTTTGACATGAGTCCCCTCCCCAAGGTACAACTTTGACATGAGTCCCCCCCAAGGCACAACTTTGACATGAGTCCCCCCACAAGGCACAACTTTGACATGAGTCCCCCAAGGCCCAACTTTGACATGAGTCCCCCCAGGCCCAACTTTGACATGAGTCCCCCAACGCCCAACTTTGACATGAGTCCCCCCCAAGGTACAAATTTGACATGAGTCCCCCCAAGGCCCAACTTTGACATGAGTCCCCCCCAGGCCCAACTTTGACATGAGTCCCCCCAACGCCCAACTTTGACATGAGTTCCCTCCCCAAGGTACAACTTTGACATGAGTCCCCCCAAGGCACAACTTTGACATGAGTCCCCCCCCAAGGTACAACTTTGACATGAGTCCCCCCAAAGCCCAACTTTGACATGAGTCCCCCCAACGCCCAACTTTGACATGAGTCCCCCCCAAGGTACAACTTTGACATGAGTCCCCCCCAAGGCACAACTTTGACATGATACCCCCCAACCACAACTTTGACATGAGTTCCCTCCCCAAGGCACGACTTTGACATGAGTCCCCCCCAATGTACAACTTTGACATGAGTCCCCCCAAGGCAGAACTTTGACATGAGTCCCCCCCAAGGCAGAACTTTGACATGAGTCCCCTCCCCAAGGTACAACTTTGACATGAGTCCCCCCCCCAAGGCACAACTTTGACATGAGTCCCCCCCCAAGGTACAACTTTGACATGAGTCCCCCCCAAGGCCCAACTTTGACATGAGTCCCCCCCAGGCCCAACTTTGACATGAGTCCCCCCAAGGCCCAACTTTGACATGAGTCCCCCCCAAGGTACAACTTTGACATGAGTCCCCCCCCAAGGCACAACTTTGACATGAGTTCCCCCAAGGCACAACTTTGACATGAGTCCCCTCAAGGAACAATTTTTTTTTACGTATGCATGCATTTTCTTTAAATATTTTTAGCCAACTGTTTCGGGTCCAGTGACAATGTTTTTTAACATTATGTATATTTTTAAAAGTGTATAAGGAAGTCATGTGGTGCCCACATCAGATTTTTATTATTATCATTCATATCGGCGTAAGTAATTTAAATTGTTCTTGTCTCGTATTGGTTCTTAATCTGTATCGCAACATTTTTGTGTCAGTCTTACGACCTATAAGTTAAAATCAGTTCTATTTTTGTTGTGTTGGTATTGTTTTGTATCTATTAGTTGCTAAATTTTAAGGTTAAATTTTATGACGATATCTGTCATTTATATTTGCATTTAAATTCCATCTGCTGCTTATGCACAATAAATTTAAATGTATTTTGTTTAATATAAACAGTTTTTTCATTAATTTTAAAATCTTGTTTATGTTTAATTGTATATATAATTATATACATACATAACTTTGCCAGTTTGGCTTTACCATTATTTTTTTAAAAGTTTACATCCACTTTGATTACAGCTGCAATTGCGCTTATTCTTATGTGTATTATTTCAATTTTTAATCATTTACCTTATTTGGCTATTTGTGGATCTTGCTTTTACCAACTCTTTGATGTAGAATTGTTTTATCTATGTTAAATATTGGGATATTCCTTTAGTGGTATGAATGTGCCTAATTGAGTCTTGACTTTTATCATCCTCTTATTGGTTCTTAATCTGTATCGCAACATTTTTGTGTCAGTCTTACCTATAAGTTAAAATCAGTTCTATTTCTGTTGTGTTGGTATTGTTTTGTATCTATTAATTGCTAAATTTTAAGGTTAAATTTTATCACGATTTCTATAATTTATATATATGTATATATACATAATCTCAAAAATAATTAATTTTATTAAGAATCGAAAGGAACGCATCACTCACTCATTTGCTGTTTACAGAGAAATCTATGTCGTAGCGTGACGTACTATCCAGTGACAGCGACTCTTCTTTCAACTATTCATTATTATTATTATTATTATTATTATTTGGTCAATCGGAGCAAGATGGTTGGTTAACTGTACAAAAGTATTGTTAAAATAACGAAATCTTGAAAATCAGTCACCAAAATAAATTTGATTTTTCCACAAAAACATTTTCGGTGCACAAAACGGCTCTCCCAAATTATGAAATTTTAATTAATAACAGATATATAAAAAAATGTGGAATTGTCTACCATGATTTTATCACTTATCACTAAATGAAAAAAAACCTAGGTTTCCAAAATAAATGTGTTTTTTTTATTTTGAAACATTTCCTGTTCTAATTTATTCAAAACTTTTTTGAAATAGTTTATTCAAGAACTGATATGTTAGACGTTTTATTATAAAACCTTTTCGAGAACTTTTCCATCAGAACTTTTAAAAATAAAAGTTCTTTTAATATGCTTTTAAAGTAACTTTTACACAACATACTTTTACAGTCACTTTTAAAATAAAAGTTCTTTCAAAACTTGTTTGGCCAGGACGTTTGATATACAAGGTCTTTATAACTAAAGTCCTGTTTTAGCGAATCATTGTATCAAAAACCAGGAGATTAATTCTCCCCTCACTCTCCTTAATCACAATGCAAAATATAAGAAGTAAATTATTGAAGTTATAATTTGACAAATAAAGCCAATTGCTGAAGTTAATTAGTTCGTTGCTAATCTTTTCAATCTATTTCAGTTTTTAAATTCTAAAAATAAGATAACTCTTTTTACGCAGCGAAATATAATTTTAGAAGCTTAGAACCAAGTTAAGTACATTAAGGGAAGTAACAGATATATTTAGATTGAAAAAATAATTATTAGTTGTAATAAAATAATAAGTAATAAAAGTAGCTTGCTTCTTTATTGTGGTGTTCATTGAACACTTAAAACACTAGAAGAATACGCCTCTGAAATTACTGTCTCCCAAAATTTCTCCTCGGTGATCACATGCCAATCTCTGAGATATAAGTTTGTGAACTTACTATAAGTAACAGCTTATAATTAAAAAGTTATTGTAGTAAAAACTTCTATTACTAAAATGTTTACTTAAAAAAAAAAAAAAAAAAAAAAAAAAGTGTCGAGAACGTATATTTATCAAACTTTTATCAAAAAATTCTTTTGATATCTAAGTTCTTGGGGAACTTTTTAAACAAAAGTTGTTGCGGAATTTTCATATTAGAACTTTAATTGTAAAAGTTCTTGTGAAAAAGTTTGCGAACTTATTGAACTCATTTGAGAATTTTTGACTGTTTCAAATCCTGAAAAATTAATTCCAAAACACCACAAAGATTCTACGCGTAATCTTGTTAGTAGTCTTCAAATGAGTACGCCGTGCATTGATGGGTTACATGGAAAAAAGGCATTGATACTTGTAGTTTGACAAAAATATGCACACGTCTCCAAAAGTTAAATTGCTTATCCTTCTTTTATTCAATTTTCTTTTTCTTCCATAACGGCTTCTTCTTCTTCTTTTTTTTTTTTTTTTTTTTAACTTAATCATTAATTTGTAAAATGAGAACATCGATAGAATAACACAAATTTCAATAATATATTCATTTTTAAGTTATTGAAATAAATAAATAAATAAAAACAATGGAAAAAGAAAAGTAATTTAATATTTCAAAGAACGTGCATCTATAAGTTGTAGTATTAAGATTACCTCTTAACCCATATCGTACCAATCATTGAAAAAATATTTTTTTTCTTTGTAAAATCTTAAATGTATGTTTCTTTTTAAGCCTATGTACACACACAAAATCAAAAAACATACCAACCTTTCATTAGCTTAATCGGTACAGGCAGTCCTAAAAATAGGACAATGGTTTAGGACAGTCGGATATATTAAGAAAACAGATCATATATATATATATATATATATATATATATATATATATATATATATATATATATATATTATCTTATTGTTCTACCAGTACAAAAGTGTAGAATATTACCTCAATAAATTTATATGTCCGTTATTCTTGAAAGTAAAACCTTTTTAAGTAATAATGTGTTGAAAATGTAATGAATAAATCTTCAAAAACCGTCATTTTAAAAATTATAATATATATATATATATATTAAACGTTAATTTAAACTAACGATAAAGACACATATGTATTTATTGGACTTTTAAATAATATATCACCTTTAATTTGAATTAAAATATTCAAAAGAATTTATATAAATACCACTTATGCATGGTGTCCTATTTTTAGGACGATGGTGAAATATGGGTTAATTAGTTTTCTTTTTTAAAATCATTTAATTTTTTTTCCTTAAAAAATAAAATAAAATAAAATAAAAAGCGAAAAATTAAATGAATATCAATTTACAAATTATTCCCGATGTTAAAGTAATGTGAAATTACGGATTTTATAACGAATATGCCATATGCATGTTCAGTTGCTATTTTGTTTAACGCGCAAAAGAAGTAAAATACTGAGTTGTTGCTTAATTTTAAATAGATATCGACGAATATCAACGATTTATCAAGTCTAAAATTACTGTATAAAAATAATGGTATTCAAATTTCCCTCTGTGGGAACCTATTTAGTTACTTATTTATTAAATTACTAATTTGGCAAAATATTACAGGAAATTTGTGATGAACCTCGTCTTTTTGTGGAAGGTGTATCAAGATTTGATGTTGTTCAAGGAAAGTTGGGTAAGAAAATCTATTAAATTTAATGTTTTCATTTGCACATTTTTCTAAATTTCAACAAACTATAATGATTAAAATTAAAAATTAAAATTGAACATTTTTTTTTCCTTACAAAATGTTTATGTGAATTAAAATCTTCTTTCTAGGTGATTGCTGGTTACTTGCTGCTGTTGCCAATTTGACTTTAAATGATGCTCTTTTTTACCGTGTTGTTCCCAATGACCAGTCATTCGTTAGTGATTATGCCGGAGTATTTCATTTCCGTTTCTGGCAGTATGGACGCTGGGTTGATATTGTGGTGGATGACAGGCTTCCTACCTTCGAGGGACAGCTGGTTTTCATGCATTCAAAAAATCAAAATGAATTTTGGAGTGCTCTTCTCGAAAAAGCTTATGCGAAGTATGAGTAAAAACATATATTTTTGAAATACTAAGGGCTCCGCCCCATGCTTGCTTCACTCACCAGCCCCCGAGAGAGGCTTCGTCCTCGCTTCTCTCATTAACCCCTGCGAGGCTCTATGCGTTTACTCGCAGCTTTTCTTTTCATTGGATAGGAATATTAATAGCGCATAACACAAGAAAAAAGCAGAATGATATTATAGAAATCCTTATATTTGATATCACACTAAATATACAATATTAAATACTATATCATTTTTATTTATTTATTTATCTTTAATGAAATAATAAGTCAAATTTTTTCTTAACATTCGACAACTTAATAACAATTTGCTACCATTTTGGTCGGAAGCATATACTAGACGCACAAAGTGAACAGCGACGGCAGTAACTTTTTTTTTTTTTTTTTTAATAAATGGAAATTCGTAATATCTAAATTATTCAGCGTTACAGATTTAGTATATTACAGTGTTGCCAGGTTGGGGACTTTTTTTTATTCAACTATCACCAATCATTTTGGAAAATGATATTTGGTATACATAATAGACGATTAATCTTCGAAGTGATCAGGCAACTGTTACAATTAAAATTTAGTGAAGGATATTGAATAAAACTAGTCCCCAATCTGGCAACTCTGGTATATTACAACTTTGGAGTATTTTAATTTTTTGTCACTATTTGGCGATGAATTTTTTGGTACAATTCCTTGTTTTTAAAAACCTACTACCTATTTTTTTTTTCTAATGCCTAAACTTTTTATCATTGCATTTTTAAATTGTTAATTTAGGACAAAATGAATACCCTATATGTATTTCTAATATACAGCTAGGTTTAAAATGACGCTTGCAGAAGGAAAGGGGCAATTTTTAAAGTGCATTTTTCTACAATATGATTTAGTCACAGGCATTGAAAATAAGTAATTTATGTGCTTAATAGTAAGAAAGCATCACAGAATTGGCGTTTTAACCCTCTGTAACTCATGACCTTTAATATTTTTGTGTTTATTTGTTTCGTAATAATTGGAAAAAAATAAAATACACGTGTTTCAGGTTTTTTTTTTATTTCTCATAAATTTCGAAAAAACAAACAAAAACACCTACAGGCAACAAACACTTTTTAGCATAAAATCCTATAAAATACGTGAAATTGGGTCAAAATCAATATTATACAATGAATTTGAAACACTTACCTCTTCACTGTTTCAATATAAAACACAAAACACACGAAAAACTATTTTTTTATTATTTTTTGAATCAGAGCCGGTCCGCACTTGTCGTTAGTTACCCACTGTCGAGTAATGAACTTCAACTTACGACATACGGCGCCATCCAGTTGTGTTTCTAGATACTAGATTCTCTAACTGTGAGTGTATACGACAGGCTACAGTGCGTGATTACGTTGTAGAACCGATTCTTTGAATTTGAACCACGATCGAACGGTATGTTGCCTACAGTCTACAGTATGGTACAGAGGGTTAAAGAATTAATTACAAAACTTTGAATAAACACCATAAAATGCAATAAACATGCAACAGTTGTTTCGGGTCGAAAGAACACACGACCCTTCGTCAGCCGAACAAAGTAGGCACGAGTGCTGCCTTCAAAACGGCAACGTACAAAACCGTTTTAAAAGAAAAGCAAAAATATATAAAGACGAATATAAATATAAATACTGGTGTCGAAAATTATGAAATAAAAGAAGAAAATAAATAAATAAATAAGATTAAAACATGTAACAAAATCTAAAAATCTAAAAAAATATCAGAATTAAACGAAAATCGAGCTTATGTGAGTGATTTCCAAGCATCAGACAAGAGCGGAGTGGAACAAATATCATTAACAAGATTTTTCGAATTTTTAAATATGTGAAAAGCTTCATGGATATCCAAATAGGAAGAGGAGACAGGAGATGAAATTATGTTAGTTTCAGAAAAATCAAAACGATGACCATGAGCGCAGCAGTGGGAAGCAGTAGAAGATTTGGAAAACTCTTCATTTCGAACATTACGACGGTGCTCATTTATTCTATATTTCAAACGCCTCCAAGGTAAACCAATATAACCTAAACTGCACGACGAACACGAGATTAAATAAATGCCAGAACGGTTTTCAGTAGGAATGGTATCTTTAAGAGAAGATAATTTAATTTTGTTGACGGGCTTGTAAATGACTTTAAAACCAAATGGTGAAAGAATAGGATCGTAATGTTCGAAATGAAAGGGTCATCGTTTTGATTTTTCTAAAACTAACATAATTTCCAAAAACTAAATTCAAAAACTGGCGTATAATCAATAGAAAGATATTAAAACTTCTTCACACACCATAAATTTTAAGTCAGCACAACCGGTTTCGAAAAGACGTAGCCATTCTTCATCAGGTGCAAACACGTGCTACTGCCTTGGAGGCAAAAGCAAGACATGATTAAAATTTAAAGATTAAAATTTATGGTGTGTGAAGAAGTTTTAATATCTTTCTAACATAATTTCATCTCCTGTTTCGTCTTCCCATTTGAATATCCATAAAGCTTTTTACATATTTAAAAATTCGAAAAATCTTGTTAATGATATTTCTTCCACTCCGTTCTTGTCTATGATGCTTTGAAATCACTCACATAAGTTCGATTTTCGTTTAATTCTGATATTTTTTAGATTTTTAGATTTTGTTACATGTCTTAATCTTATTTATTTATTTATTTTCTTCTTTTATTTCATAATTTTCGACACCAGTATTTATATTTATATTCGTCTTTATATATTTTTGCTTTTCTTTTAAAACGGTTTTGTGCGGTGCCGCTTTGACTGCAGCCCTCGTGCTTACTTTGTTCGCTTGACGAAAGGTCGTGTGTTCTTTCGACTCGTAACAGTTGTTGCGAGTTTATTGCATTTTATGGTGATCATTCAAAGTTTTGTAATTAATTTATGTGATTATTGTAAATATTTTATTATTGTTATTAATATTGACATTATTATTTGCAGTATTTTATAATTTATCTTTATTTTTAAAGCACGGCAAGAGTTAAATTGTCTATCATGGTCACCGAAATAAAGTCTTTAGTGAAATCGATAAAGTCTGAGCTACTTCATCCTTAAATTTTAAAAGTCGATAAATGGGTCTCCATACTTGCCAACCATCTCATTAATAACCGTACAATTGTTAACGCCCGCTGAAAAAACGCCCCTTTTCTCACACCACTATATTTTTAGAGTTATTCTCTCCAAATGTTGTTATGATTGAATAAAACTAAAAGTACTCTAAAAAATTATTGGTGTGAAAAAAAAAGGCGGGTACTAAAAATTGTATGGTTCATAATGAGATGGTTGGCAAGTATGGGTCTCATACTAAAGCTCTTTCTATTTATCTAATCATTTAAATATGTTTTGAGATTAAAAAAATAAAAAATAAATAAATAAATAAAATAATAATAATAGTAATATAAACTGGCCTACTTTTATGCCTTTTAAATTTCATTTTAAAAGTTTCTGAGTGTAATTTAAAATGCTATATTAATAATTGTTTAACATAATGATAATGTTCATTACTGTCTTTTGATTCGCGTACTCATCAACAACTAATAAACAGCGTAATAATATCCAAAGACAAAAATGACAATAAATTTGAAACCCAATCTACTTCTCTTTTTTCAAACTCTTTAAACTTTTGAATGTTTAGAAATTTTTTTCGCCTGACGCTTAACCCTTTGCGGCGCAAGACAATTCGGATCATTTAAATTATACTTCCACTGGAATTCATGAACTAAATTAAACTAAAAGAAATTTTAAATTTTAAGGTTAAAAAACCGGCCTTTTCTGCTATGTTATAAACGTAAAATTTTGCTAAAAAATTTCCGGAATGAATTTTTGCAGCTGGATCTTAAATTTTGCGCCCTCACAGGGGTTAAACAAAATAAAATATAAACTAATATTCATTTCATCTGGGTCAGATTTTTGCATAATATTTTTAAAATCTCGGTTATTTATAGATGTTTTATCTATTCTAAATTTTTTATTCTTCTCTCAAGCATCTTAGAGGATGCAATATTTTCATTTTTTCTTAAATATATTTCTTTTCATATTTCTTATTATTATTTTATTTTTACACCAAGGATGACATTTTATTTTTCGTGGTGACTGTGACGCCAGATACTGAAAAAACACTGTAATAGGAGAATCGGTTTGCAAATTGGCAAACAGATTACCTTTATCAATGCGAGATTTTTAATAACTTCGTTAATTAAGATGATAGAAGTTTCAAACCAAGATAAACATGTTTCTTTGATTATTCGGCAAACATCGGTACCTCACGTGACGCTGAGAATCTTTTTTTTAATTTCTTGTTCGTGATTCGATAGCATC
This sequence comes from Salticus scenicus, assembly GCA_963930645.1. Classification (NCBI taxonomy): domain Eukaryota; kingdom Metazoa; phylum Arthropoda; class Arachnida; order Araneae; family Salticidae; genus Salticus; species Salticus scenicus. The sequence continues at coordinate 106,687,109 of OZ005648.1, forward strand.
ACAGTTACACAAATCGAACAGCTCCGGCAGAAACTTTTTTTTTTAAATACATATATAGAGATAGAGATACATTTTAACCCTTTAACGTTCATTAGTTTCCCGCTGAAATCCAGGCCTTAATTAAGAAATAGGAACAAAAAGCACGTGTTTCCCTTCTATAATTATGAAAGGGCCCCAAATTAAGCAATAAAGGGGCCCCAAATTGTAGAGCCTGTTGTCTGACGGCATTGTCTGATTATAAAAAGTCACAGCAGACTCGATTACAACACTATCATTTCTAGATTTTTAGAACATCGGTTAATATACGTGTACATATGCAATTACAATGGGATAATTGCATATATCGTAGAGAATACAGGCTTTCTCCAGTTTATATTTTGGTGCTAATATTAAGCGAATTTATTTGTATACGTTTTTCTCAATTCTAGCCAATTACGATTTAATGACACATTTGTCAGTTTTTTAGGTGTTTGTATGTGTCTTTAGAAGAAGCAGTTAGAGGGGGTTTCCCCAAATGGGTTTGTGCTTCTCTTCTGTTAAAATGTTAATCGGGCTGACCAACATTTAACATTTTTATCCGACAATTTCTCAAAATGTTCTCCTTGTTTTAATCAATTTTTAAACTTTTTTTTCTTTTCTCTTCGGTAGATGGCAGCACTTCTCCAAAATTTAGCAAATGATGTTGCAGAAAAAGACATATGTAGCCGTCACTTTAAATTTCTTATGTAAGCGCAAGTGCCTTTTACTGCTTGAATGATGTACTCGTGTCTATTCTGTTTTAACCTGATGAAAGGAGTGCTATTATTCTGAAACAATTGTTGCGAGATTTTGCAATTTGTAGTATTTATTTACAAAGTCATTAATTTGTTAAATTAATTATTATTGTAATTTAATCAGGTTAACATATAGCTGATTCAAACCAAAAGTATCTCAAAAATAAAAAAGTATCTCAAATTAAAAGTGTTCTTTTTTTTTTTAAACATATTTATGATCATTTATGTATCTAACAGCCTTTTTTGAAATTAGTTTAGAAAAATTCGAAAGGAAATGTGTAATGAACGTTAGAAGTTAACCTAGTGTAAGGTGACCAAATTTTCTAAAAGCAAACAAAGTGGAAACGAATTTTCGTGTACTGTACTCAACTTTAAAATAAGTAATGAAAACAAAATCTATACAGAAATATAAGTTTTATGAGTAAAAAAAATATATATATATTATCGTTTTTAAAATGTTTACTTTTTGCAACCTATTTCAGCGCAACCTAATCAGTGTCGCCAGATCTGGCGGATTTTTTATTCAATAATCACCAATAATTTTGAGAAGTGATATCTTATATAGGTAATAGACTATCGATCTTCGAAGTGATTAGACAAACGTTACAATTAAAAATTATTGGTGATTATTGAATCTGAATCACCTAATTCTAAAATAATTACTTTTTGTAAACACTTTCAAATAAACTTCAAGAATAGGATATATATAATTGTGGTTTTTATAGGGGAAAAAATGAATTTGTCTCAAATACTTTGTTTATAGTTATTGCTACGTAAGTTAGTGAAAACATAACATAATGTCGCAATGTAAAGGTTTTGTTAATCAGGTCATATAATGACGTTAATATTACAAATGAAGCCAATTATAAAAACTATTAAAACTAAGATTTCACTAGAATAAATGCATGTCCAATATTACCATCTTTCTTTTTCATGTAATATTGGTCACTCGCAATATTGCATCTTCTATTTCTTCTAGATTGCATGGCAGTTATGAAGCACTAAAAGGAGGAACTGCATGTGAAGCTATGGAAGATTTCACTGGAGGCGTTACTGAACTCTACGAAGTCGACAAAGCTCCTCCCAATTTTTACAAAATTTTACTAAAAGCCTATGAAAGATGGTCTTTGTTAAGTTGTTCTATTGAGGTGAAATTTTTATTCTCAACCATTTTCTGAATGAAACTTCCAGATTATTATATCCAATAAAATTTATCTTCTACAGTACGAGGTGTGTCTTGACAATATCAATGATAACCGGACAAACAGGCGGTATTGACACACACGCATACTTGCCAGCCATCTCATTAATAATCGTACAATTGTTAGCGCCCCTTGAAAAAACGCCCCCTTTTTCACACCTCTTTATTTTTTGAGTATTTCTCTCCAAATATTCTTACGATTAAATAAGAATAAAATTATTCTAAAAAATCACTGGTGTGAATCAAAAAGGCGGGTACTAAAAACTGTTCGGTTCATGATGAGATGGTTGGCAAGTGTGCACACGCCACAAAAAATATTTTGAAGACATTTTTCGTTTCTATGATGTCTAGATATAATAAACATCTTTTGATTGTGCGAAATTTACCAGCAAAAGTTTTATAAAACTAAATAAAACTTCTAAATAAAACTGAATAAAACTTCTAAATATAGGGTGTCCCATAAGTCTGTAGACATTTTTTTTTTTTTTTTTTTTTTTTTTTGTAAAGAAAAAAACTATAGAAGAAAGAAGTAAAGAAAAGATATTTTGTGTCGACGATAGTTAGACAAGTAGTTAAATTTTTCGCACAGATGTGAAAGAAAAATATGCAAATGAAAGTCCCATAAATTGCACAATATTGCGATTAGAACAGTTTATTTCTTATTTTGCCTCCTACTTGTGCATACATGAAGTTTTAATTGCGATGCTGACTTAGTGGATAAAGCGTTATTGGTGAAAATATTTTCCCTTTTGTAAGAACCGTCGACTGAATCTGCAGTTAGCAGTGTTATAACTCGTTTGAAAACTGTAATTCGTGGTGAAGGACACATAGAATAGGATTTATATGCCTGTAAACATTTCCATGCGAATAAGTACAGTTTTTCATGAAAATGTGGGATCTGGTCACGCACAGCGCCCTCTGTCCACAAATAGTTTAATTATTATTTTTTCTTTACCAAAAAAAAAAATAATAATAATAATAATAATAATAATCCTCCTGCACGAGAATGATTTTTTCGCAAACCCCGTTCAATTCTATCAATTCCTTCAATAGTTATGAATTTTTAAATGTCTACAGACTTACGGGACACCCTGTACTTTAATATTCTAAATAATAAAAAACCACTAATTTGATGAAAATTACACTTTAAAACACGTACAAATTTTTCTTTTAAAAGACAAATTTAATTAAAATCATTTAAACTTACAAAAATTCATGGTGTCAAAGCTTTTCGTCCTCCTTATAAGGGCATCATCAGGACAATTTCAAGCCATGTTTGCCTGATGTCCTGTTGATGCCCTGATAAGCAGGGCGAAAGGCTTTGACACAATGAATTTTTGTAATTTTAAATGATTTTAATTAAATTTGTCTTTTTAAAAGAAAACTTTGCACGTGTTTTAAAGTGTAATTTTCATCAAATTAGTTGTTTTTTTACAATGACGAGTGGTTTCTAAATATCTCTATATGAGATGTAATTTCATATTCTAAACAATAATTTTTAAATGCCAAAAAACTAAGTTAACAAAGGCATTTTAATACTAATAGTTTTCTGTTGTTATACTACATTCACAAAATAGTATCTTTTTGTTTTCTGTATTATCAAGCTAGAAGAAGTGTTTTAAAAAATGAATGAATATTTAAATTTTGTTCGATATGTCTACGTTTAAATTCTAAAATTGTTTCCTTTCTTCTTAGGCTGATCCAAGTGTTGAAGAAATGGAAATGGACAATGGACTCATTAAAGGACATGCTTACAGTATTACTAAAGTTAAATTGGTAAAAACAAACATGTATCTTATTTTTTAAAGAATATAAGAATTTTATAAATAAGCACTAAACTTCATAATATAGACAAACACACAACGATAAAGGAAATGCTACACTTGGATTTACTTTTCGATTGTGTAAAAATGTATTTAAACACCACAAATCGAAAAAAATAAACTGACACCAGTTGTTTCGAGTTGAAATAATACGGTTCAAATTAAATGAGACAGCCTTATAATACGAAGCAACAAAAATCCCTTTAGGATAACATGGAAAGAAAGAAAGGGGGAATCTGACTTATGGGAAAACTGCTATCAGACGGAAGAACATATGTTCTAAAATATAAGATATTGCCGCGCAAAAGCTACCAAATTACTTTCTTGGAGTATAGGTAGGGTTGTTTTTAAGCATAAACGAAATCCACAAATGTAAACAACGCACTCAACATTTGGCGATAATTCACCTCAAGGATGTTTAAAAGGGAAAAGGATAGAGGGTATTCTGTAATCGCGATTCTCTGATTGGAGGAGTTCATGCTGAAAATTATCGTATGTGATTCAAACAGTCGAAAATGCGTGATTGGCGAATATACGTGAGGCAAATTGTATCAAACGGGGATATTTGGATCGTTTCTCTCATGAAAAAGCTTTTTATGATTTAGTATGTGCTAATGACTTTCGTATGACTTTTCGTCCGATAGCGGCTTAGGCTGCACATTTGTCAGGCTCACTTCTTCTTCCACCCTGTAATTATATGAGATTTTTGCTGCTTTTTGTTTACCACTTGTATCCCACCGGGACTTTAAGTCCCGCCAAAAGAATTCCTCAATATAGCCAAAATTTACTACAGGATTTCGTTGGGACTTCAATGTACGTATAGCATAAGCTTTCCCTATAGTTAAGCTATAGTTTAAGCTAAATTTAATATGAGATGTTTCTCATGCATAAATAAATATAATAAAAAAGTTTCAAACTATTTTTCCAAAAATAAGGTAATTTGGGATATGATTGGTTAAGACTATCTCATACGAAAATGGAGTTTTTTAAATTTTATTATTTGTATTTCGCTCTTTGAATACGTCGCCTTTTATATTAGGGGGCAAATTAAAAAAATAAATATAATAAATTTAAATATTTATTTCATTAAGTAAACTCAGGGGTATAGTCATTTTGAATCTTGAAAAGAGAAATTAAATTTCTTTATTTTAAATTGCTGATTAAGATAAATGACGACATATTCAAATCGTGGAACAAACTAGAGTGGTTCTAAACACAGAACAAGAAAAACTACATTTTCGAATAAGATACGCTAAAAATGTGAAACAACAAAAATTCCATAGGATTACATCATTACATGAGGACGAAGAAAGCATGAATTTGGCTGGTGTGCAGCCTTAATGTTGCATTTGTGCCTATTTTTTCAACCTGATGAAACGTCGTGCTTAAACATTTCGATCGGAAACAATTGATTCGTGTTTTTAAAATTTGCAGTGTTCGTTTAGAAAGTTTTTATCATTTAATACCACTATTTCCGCACATTTTCCTGCTGTATAACACTCATATTTCACATACCACTTATACAATTAATAAAAATTATTGAAAGACACTGAAATACGCGCATTTTTTTAATACAAGTGTTTTTGTTTTTTTTAGGTAGAGGTTCAAACTGCCCGAGTGAAGGGTAAAATCCCGCTGTTACGAGTCCGGAATCCATGGGGCAACGAATGCGAGTGGAGAGGTGCCTGGAGCGACCGGTTTGTAAACACTTAGGAAATCACCATCCTCTGCAGGTTCACTTCTGATGACGTTGACTTGAAATTAGCGCACACAAACATTCACTTATATTTCAAATGTTATGAATGAACATATATTTAACAAAAAATATTTAAAAAGAAAGTTCACCTCTATTATTGTTATTATTATTATTATTATTTTCAAAGAGATTTATTTTCAAAAGAAAAATGTACAATTATAGTTCTTTTGTTATATCTGATACGTCTACTTCATTCCTAGATTATAAATTAAACATCTCAGTCTAATCCGGCTTGTAAAAATCGAAGCTGAAATTAAACAAATGACTATGCTGTAAATTTTACCAACGAAATTTATATATTTGTATTAATTTTCTTTAACATTCATTCGATTTTTTTTTTTTTTTTTTTTTTTTTTTTTAAATAATAGTGTGAACCAATGGTTAAAATAAACTGGGCTTCTATTCTACTATTACTCTCCTGGGCCTATAGTGAAAATGCTTTTAAAGCATGGGCTATGTATGAATGTAAAAATCTAGATTTTAGTACTGTATGACAATCGATATTTATTTTAAGAATTACGAATATATATATTATGGGAGCTTGCAAGTTAATAAAAGAAATCTATTAGATGACCTTATTATTGTTATTATTAGTATTAGTATTAGAATATTTTCTACTGTATTCTTGAAAAGTGAACTTAACGGAAATACAAAAATAAAATAGACCAACAAAATATAAAAGAGTAGTCAGCTGTTGGAAATAATAATAATAATAATAACAATAAAAGCTGCATAACAATTACGTATAATTCTCATCTTAAGAAATCCATTTTAAGATGTTCATTTTAGAGTATTGTTTACTTAAAAGAAGCAGGCAAAAACATATATAATGTTCCGGTATAAAAATTTTCAGCGTATATTTGCAACATATAATGTCCAAATTATACCTGTGGGGGTCACCGAAGCAGGGGAGCCATCTCCTCCGTGGAGGATCAAAATTGTGATGACATGTCTCCAGACTGCTCCTTGGGTGTGAGTCCCAGACCTTCAGCAATTGTCCATTGCGTAGCGCTAGTGCGACGTAAATCCGAACCAATCAACCAGCAACATATAATAATAATAATAATAATAAAGGCAACAAGTAGTATATTTCTTAACCTAGAAACAAGTAGTTATATTTCTTAACCTAGATACTCATTTTAAGATATTCATTTAAAGACATTAATCTTAAAGTATTGTTTATTTCAGAAGAACGCATTTTTGCATTAAAATGTTAGCAGGACAAATTAACGCAGTAAAACGTTGGTTTAAAAGTTTCAATGAATTTTTGTTGTTAAGTTTATTTCAATATATTGTCCTTATGAAAATCTGAAGAAAATATATTTTTAGGGCATTTAATTTTCAATTTGTTGCAAAACATTCTAACATCGAACATGTCAGACAATTTTCTCGTAGTTTTGGATGTTGTATCTTAACATTTTTTTTTTTTTTTTTTTCCTGGTATAAAATGTTGCATTGTTTTATGTCAAAGTGTACAGACAAATTCATTTTATTTAAAAATCATGTCCGCATTAATGGAAAATAACAGCTAAAGTGTAATTTCTATCAATTATTTGGAGAATCTTAAGATGATATATATATTGAAATATTCACACTAAACTTTATTAGCTACTTATGGGGGGAAAAAAGCGGGGGGGGGGAGCTTTTAATTTACTGTTAAAAAGTACAGCACAATCCATTTTCTGACTCACCCCCTCCTTCTACGTGTTTTAAACATTATATTTAAAAGCGACAAATAACAACTTTCATTTCATTTTATTTTTTCTGTTTCTTATCTTTTCCTTTTAAAGCATAGACTGACCTTGTCTGAGGGTTATTTTTTAGTTTTTTGCAGCACATTCTGAGGCATATCTGCGTTTTTCAATACACGCCTGAATAGCATTAGCATATATTTTGTTAGTCATTGGCATGTAAAGGACAAAATAAAAACCTTTTTATAATAACAATTGTAAGCTATTAAACAATATGAGCTCTTGAAAATTAAAGAATTTTAAATAGCTTGTAATAAAATTTGTCCAAAAAACTAGTATATTGCGGAACGTAATGACGCATCTTACCAACGTTGAAAGACTTAACATTGAGTTAGTTTGAAGAAAAATTCATTTTGTTTTATGTACCTTAAATCTATAACAATCGCGTCTGAATATGAAATATTTGCTAACTTTTTCTTTTTTATACACATTGTTGTAGCAGTGGGAAGGTAAAAACTGCATTTAATAAAATGTAATTTCATTGTTAAAAAAAAAAAAAAAAAAAAAAAAAAAAGAAGAAGAAGAAGAATTAAATTTCTTACTATTTTTGATTGTAAATTATTTCAAGAACTGTTTGGCAGCAAAAAGTAATTTTATTTCCAACTTTTTTTTTTTTTTTTTTTTGTTAAATTATAAAATACAAATTCATAAAAAGAAAGAAGAAATTGGTTTGAACTTTCTTCACTTTTTGATCGTAAATTATCTCAAAAATTATTTGAGGGCAAAAAATTTATTTTATTTTCAGCATTTTGTTTAATCAAAAGATATAAATTCTTAAAATAAAATAAAGTAAAGTAAAATGAAAAGCTTATTTTAACTTTCTTCCCTTTTTGATAAAAAATTATTTTAAGAACTGTTTTGAGGTCAAAAAATAATTTTATTAAATAAATAAATAAATTCGAGAGATACTAATTTAATAAATAAATAAATAAATAAAATAAAAATAAAAATAAAAATAAAAAGCTAATTTGAATTCTCTTCCTTTTTTGATAGTAAATTATTTAAAGAAATGTTTGAACTTAAAAAAAATAATTTTTCTTCTTACAAACTTTTTATCTATATGGTTAATTTCCAATTATTAATTTATTTTTTACATTTTCTAAATAATATTAAAAAGATCTATATTATCAAGAAAATGTTATCTTTTTGGTATGTTATTTTCGTTTTCACTTTTTAATGAAAAATAAGTATTTTTTACACCTTAAAAAAAAAAAAAAGAAAGAAAAAAGAAAAAGAAAAAAGAAAGAAAAGAAAAGAAAGTTTTCTTTAATAAATAAATATTATTAGTTACACATCTTCATTATTTTATTTTCATGCAATTTATTATTTTTCTTGCCAAAACTTATTATTACTCAAAAATCAACGAACAAAATAGGGCAAATTTTAAAAAAATTATTATTTAACTGAAAGTTTTGAATATAATGTGTTTTGTCTTTTCCTTCCATTGCCATTTAAATTTTTGCTTGCAGTTCACCAGAATGGTCGCTTATAACCCCAGAAGAAAAAGAAGCAATGGGCTTACGTTTCGATACAGATGGAGAATTTTGGTAATTATTTTCAATCAGTTCTTGATATTTTAAAAAGAGATACTAAATATATGAAAAAGCGGGATCACCCTGTAATAGGGTAGACCATTATTAATTTTTAATAAAAAAAGCACCACAAAACTGGCGTTGCAAAAAATATTACTTACAAACTTTGAATAAACACCATAAAATGAAATAAACTCGCAACAATTGTTTCGGGTCGAAAAAACACACGACCCTTCATCAGGCGAATAAAGTAAGCACGAGTGCTGCAGTCAAAGCGGCAACGCAAGGTGATGCGTTGCCGCTTTGACTGCAGCACTCGTGCTTACTTTATTCGCCTGATGAAGGGTCGTGTGTTTTTTCGACCCGAAACAATTGTTGCGAGTTTATCGCATTTTATGGTGTTTATTCAAAGTTTGTAAGTAACATTATTCATTTTGTTCCCACACTTTTTCACAATGTTTAGCTTTTTTGTAAATATTTTGTTCACTTTTGTAATTGCTTGGTGGGAGGTAAAAAACATAAGAGCTCTTTCTACTTTTTTCTATTTGAATAGAAGAAGAAAGTAATGGATTCGGGAAATTTTTCGACCTTTGTTTTTCGGTGTTTGTACACGTTTTGAGATATCCTGAATACGAATTGAAAATGTCTTTCTGTGTGTACATGTGGTGTGTATCCAAAATTTTGTGGATATGTATCTTACGAACTGATGGACGAAATTTAACCAAACTTGATATTTAGATGGTCCTTGACTTAAATGGGTGCTAATTACATTTTGGGGATCAATCGCTCAAGAGATGACAATTTATCCTACTTTTTCATAATTTTTAATACGGCAGTATAGGACAAAATTTCGTATAAATGCACATAATGAGGATTTTTTTTTTTTTTTTTTTTTTTTTTTTTTTTTTTTAATGAATGACTGTGATATTAATAATAATTATTGATAATAATAAAAATAAACTAGAAAAAAAAATATGTGCATGTAGAAGTATACCTTCTCCCCTGGAGGTAAATTTACCTCCCCACCTCCCCCGTGGAAAAGGGTAAATTTTCAACATGAAGATCTTCTGAAATTCAGTTCCTAAAGGGAGGAAAGGGTATTTCTGGATAATTTCCTACACACCTTTATTTATTTATAATATATTTGAATTAAGCTTGGTCTTTCTCAAAACTCAGAATAAACAATTCAATGTCAACGGGTCAAATTAAACGGCTTTGTTTAAAAATTTTCTTTAAAATTTTTTTCCCATTTTAAGAACGTGTAGAACTGCTAGCATAACATTTTTAGGACTTAGAGAATATAGATTACGATGTATAAATGGATTGCTTATAAAGAAATGTTAGAAGCAGTAAAAATAAAACTAATACTATAAAGTGATTAGTTAAAGTAATTTATCGTATACGAAACGCAAGACGTCTTTCTGTTGCGTTCTGAAATTTCAAAATAATTTTTTACATTTTTTATTAATTTATTTTGTGTATTGTATTAATACAGTATTAAATAAATATTTAAACGTATAGTTTAGTTTGTATTTGTTCAACACTTTTTTTTTCTTAATTTTGCTTTCTCAGGATAATTTACGATCATTTTACTTCAATTCGTCTATTTGTCTAGCTAAGCAGAGACACTCGTACGTAAATACATATCACATTATACAAAAACCTTTAAAATTTACGTCTAGTCCGTTTATAATTAAAAATTGTGCATATAGATATCGTTTACTTGAAAAGATACATTATAGTATACACCAAAAAAGTAATTGTCTGAAGTATTTTTAAAATATAACGAGATAGATATAATATATGTTCGTCGTAGAAATAGACAGTTATTTTAATTCTATATACGAAAAAAATAATCCTATCAAATCTTAAATTATCTTTTAATTCTACAGGATCTCTTACAAAGACTTTGTAGAAAATTTTCAAAGAGTTGAAATTTGCAACTTAAATCCAGATTCATTAGATGACGAGCCTGCGTCCAAAAAGGCTAAAAAGAAATGGGAAATGAGTATGTATGAAGGATCCTGGGTTAGAAACTGCACGGCAGGAGGATGCAGAAATTTTATAGGTAAGTAATAGAGTGTGATTCTGTTATTTGACTGAATATTTAAATAATTAATTATCTTTTGTTCTAATTTATTTCTATTCTATTCTCTCTCTCTTTTTTTTTTTTTATCTTTTTTTAAAGTTTTGCATTATTAACATCAATTTTAGTTTTAACCCTACAAGGTCCAATATTTTTTTTTTTTTTTTTTAGTGCGCGATAAAAATATATAGGTTGTAATTAGTGATCAGAAGATAGGGAAAACTTATAAAAATAAAAATAAAACCATATTTTACGGAAAAATCAACTTTTTAGCTCAACGTACTGTATGTGGAACATACACAAAAATATGATTTACTAATACGTTTACTATTGTAATATATATAAAAAAAAAAACTTACCTCTGCAAAATATACACTTCGTTGTAACACACAGTATTTTCTTTCGAGTCAAAACTGTTCAATAACTATTCTTTTTTTATTTTTGAATTCAGACAAACGACTAACGTATCACTTTCATTCAAATTTCACACTGAGTGCACTATAACAAAAACACGAACGGCATCTTTAGGTAAAGATTCGTATTACTACATTGCTAAATGTCAGTAGCTTCTATCAAGATGTCAAGAGATGTCGCTACCAATAGTTTTATAGCTATAGGAACGATTAAAGTCGGTGTTCCACATGTGGAACTGGGTGCCTTGTAGGGTTAACCCAAATTAGCATTTGGAAATTTTCCATCTCCAATAATTACGTTTTTTTTTTTAAAAAAAAAAGCTTTATCTCTTTTCCTTAATTAGTATTCCTTATTCTTCAATGGTGGCATAAAATAATAATAATAATAATAATAATAATTAAATAAATAACATAAATCAATAAAATTTATTTATAATCAGATTTTACTTACACAGAAAAGTGACTAAGATTAAAAAATAAGTATTAAATTCTATTTTTTACTTATTTTAAAGATTTATTTTGTTGGCTCTAATGCATTAATGGGACCTGCAAATGCGGAATACCTTTAACTGTTCTCAATTGAAAATATCTTTATTATTTTCCTCACTTTTTTTTTATCCTATTTCTTTATATAACTGGAATACTTATCAATTTGCCATAGTGAGACTAACATTTTTATTCATACAACCAAACTGCCTGATTTCCTTTTTTCATAATTAGGGGGCTATATTATATATAAGGTATAAATAGGGTGACACAGCCGTTCGACAATGACTATGGCCCCGATCAGAGAGCTCCCCGATCAGTGAAATTTAACAAAATATTTACAATTATTGAAAATATCAGCTCTGTAGCTAAAATAAATTTTAAAAAGAAACAAATGAAATAAATACGGGTATAATGAATAAGACACAATTATAACTTTAGGTAAAAACACCTTTAAAAATTCTTGCGAAGGAAAATTTAGTAGTAATATTTTTATGTTGTAATTTTAGACCTGACTAATCGTTCACATCCGTTAATGTCTATTTTTTAAAAAAATTACTATATAAAAATTGTGGTATCTAAATTTCCCTTTATAAGAACCCTAATCTCAATTTATGCACTATAAGTTATAAACGCTTGCAAAATTTATGGCTAATATTTGCTGCTAAATTGCCAATGCTGATATAATATTGTAAATTTTTACAGAATTGTAAAATTTCTATTTACAATATTTTTCGACATATTGTAATTAAATCATCGCAATTTTGCATGAAAAAAAAATTAAAAAACCTGGTAAAATAATAAAAGGAAACTAAAAAAAGAGAAAAAAAGAAACACAATCATATGTGTGAAAAAACAAGAAAAGTCACACCAGTTAGAAAATGCATACAAAAATATTAATGAAAAAGGCACCGACGATTAGGATTCTGCAATCTTCAACAAGGCTTGCTATCTCATCTAGTATATTAATCTCTAATCTTTCAATATTTCAAAAATATTGAAAATATTGTAACTACGTCTAAGAGCAGCAAATTATCATTTTCTCACTATTGATACAATGCTGTAATAGTCAATATGACACCAAAACTATAATACAATGTTTATACGACACATAGTCTATTTCAAAATATGAAACGTAATATTACAATATTTAGTGTAATACCTGATGGAAGATGTTCAGTGTAATAAAATATAATTTTTACAACAAACATAACAAATAACGTTAGATAGTAAAAATTTCATTTATATTGTTTTAGATACATTTTGGATGAATCCTCAGTATCGCATTGAACTGGAAGATATTGACGAAGACGACGATGACGATCTGTGTACAGTTATCATTGGTCTAATGCAGAAAAATCGACGTTGCCAGAGGAAAATGGGTCAAGAATGCCTTACAATAGGATTTGCCGTTTATCTAGTAAGTATTCATTTTCAAATTAATGCGATATGTCTTTAAGTTTTAAGAAATTATGAAGAGGTTCTTTAAGAACTGAGGTGTTTTATTGAGTGTTTTTATTTTGCATCGTAGCCGAGTAGCAAGCATTTCGAATGCTAAAATGGCTGAAACTTAAAATATACGTAACTCAAAAATAATTCTTAAATTTCCTTTGTAAGCGTTGTTTTTCTGTTAAACACTTTATAACTCAGGCGAACTCAAAATAGACGAACTTTAAAAGCAAAAGTGCTGATGTTAACGCTATCTACATCTCTCTGCGGTTTGAAAATGCGTATTAACTACAGCCCAGAAATTCTTAATGAAGCCTGGGTTGTCAATCAACTGTCAAATGTTAATTAACTGGCAAGTAAAAAGAAGTGACTGTCAAAGGAAACGGGCTGGCCCTCTAGCATCGTGCTCATTCCGTATTGTTATAAGAACTCTTAACGTTGGAAAAGGTGCTCTTTCGTTAATGACATCTGTTTTCAAGCTTGTAGTTTCTTTCACTACACGTTCGAGAGTGTGCGAAATTTAATTGCCACTCAAAGGGTTAAAAAAATATCAGTGTTAAAAGTGAGGGGGAAATAGTAGCTCTTACAAAATTTAAATGTACTTAATTTCCAAAAAATAATGCAAAGCATTTTGTTAGCCTCTAATAAGAAAATGTTACGCTTTGTCCAGCGATGCGAAATATTTTTTCATTTTGAAGCAAAGATGTTTTTTACCGTTGTTTCATAGAATATTATTTATAAGACTGCTATATAATCCTATATTTACAAAATAATGTGTGAATGACATTAGAATCATATAATAATAATAATAATAATAATAATAATAAAATTAAAAATGGGAAAGGGCGCGCGGGGGGGGGGATTACAGAATTAATAATAATAATGACCCTCATCTGTCATGAACGATTCCGGTTAGACCGCTTCAAAACAGAAACTTTTTGCAGCCATTTTTCTTTCCGTTTATTCAATTCAACTTACGGAAACATACTACATGTTTTCTATCGCACATATTCTTTTTTACTTCCTCTAAAACCTTGAAAAACTATTCAATTGTAATGTTTAAATGTCTAAATTAAATATAACGGATCACTGGCTATTATAAACATGAACCTATAAATAGAATTATGTAACCTCATGATTATAAACAACCAAGTAAAAACAAACCAAAACTGTTGCCATTCAGAAAATACAAATTCCAAATGGACAACTCTTTAATTCCGAATGAACGACTCTTTGACTTTTCATTAAAAATACGCTTAAAATATTTCTAAAAGATATTAAAGCCTTAACAATCTTAAAATATTTGTAAAAACGTATTAAAGCCTTTAAATATTTTTATCAGGAGTGGATCGAGACAGCACATTTGCTCCTTTGAAATAGACATCTAAATTTTTAATTGTTGCCTTTATTTTAATTTTTTCAACCATAATATAAAATATGCTTTCACTTGAAAAAAGTAAAATAAATAAAATAAAAAAAATAAAATATTAATATTTTCTTTTGACATTCAAATGCTTTAAAATGCTGATTAGATATTTTCTTTTGTAAGAAAGCCTCCTGCTACCTGAAACCCCCGTTATGAATTTAGACCCTTCCACTAAAAATAAGGAAATAGAAAACGAAAGATGTAATTGGAAAACATGTAAACTTGTGTTGTATCATGCACGTATATACGCTTCGCGCACATAAATAAATATATATATATATATATATATATCACTGGACACCCCCTGTCCTGCTGTGCATGAATCTGTGAGCGCATGTAACTCGTTTCCAAAGCCACCACTATCACGCACGTATGTTCGCTTCACTCACATGAAAAAAAAAAAAAAAACATCACTGGACACCCCAACCACGCTGTGCATGAATCTGAGAACGCATGTAACTCGTTTTCGAAGCCATCACTATCACGTACGTATGTTTGCTTTGCTCACATGAAAACCAAAAAAAACATCACTGGACACCCCAACCTCGCTGTGCATGAATCTGAGAACGCATGTAACTCGTTTTCGAAGCCATCACTATCACGCACGTATAATCGCTTTGCTCACATGAAAACAAAAAAAAAAAAAAAAAAAAAAAAAAAACATCACTGGACACCCTCAACCTCGCTGTGCATGAATCTGAGAGCGCATGTAACTCGTTTTGGAAGCCATCACTATCACGCACGTATGTTCGCTTTGCTCACATGAAAAAAAAAAAAAAAAAAACATCACTGGACACCCCTGTCGCGCTGTGCATGAATCTGAAAACGCATGTAACTTTTTTTCGCTGAAATCACTATCGCGCACACAACTTCCCCCCCCCCCCCTTCCCGCAAAAAAAAAAAAAAAAAAAAAATGGATACCCCTACCTTCATGTGTTTGAATCGCGAAAGTGCACGAAATTACGATACTTACGTATTACCCGTAAGTACATGCATGAACAAATTTGATATTTTATTTATTTTTTTTTTTCACGTGAAAGCATATTTTATTTTATGGTTGAAAAAATTAAAGACAACAATTAAAAATTTAGATGTCTATTTCAAAGGAGCAAATGTGCTGTCTTGATCCACTCCTTTTTTATCAAGCTTCATTGTTTGTTTACATTGTAAGGTATGATTGTCGTAAAGTTTTGTACGTAAATGTCGCCATTAGTTTTGAAATTAGTGTAAAGTGATAGTTGGGATAGAATGTTTGGTTGGGCAAGTAAAGGTCACCAGTTGAAATGAGTATTAAAAGTAGAGTAGTCTAAGGTGATAATGTCGAGTCAAGGTAAAATGTTCGGTTGAGAATGAGAAAGTCCCTAGCTGGATCCTGGATATTTTGGCGATGTTGTGGGTGAGATAGCTGGTTGGAAGTATCGAGTACAGGTGAATTTGGGTTAGCATGGAGTGTCTGTAATTATTGAATAGATAGAAAATACGCAAGCAAAGTGATGACGTCACTGGCCGTCAGTGGATGCAAGAAAAAGATTTCCTATGTTAATAGCCAACTTCCATATTCCATTGAAAACATAAACATTACATTTCAAAAGATGATATTTACACAATAAATATCCAACTAATATACTATTTAAAAGGAAAATGATAAATATTCTATCATAATTTGAAGTGAAATTTGTTTTCAAATGTCTAAATAAAGTATCTGATATAAGATACTAATATGTTGCAGCGGAATAGATTTGATATCGGTCATCCTTGGCAGAATATATATATATATATATATATCGCCAAATTATCTGACGAATATAATTTAATTCCTTTCAAAAATCATGGTTTTTTTAAAAACTTATATTAAGAGAGTAATGAATAATATGAAACAATATTTCGCACAATACATATTACGAAAATATACATCTGGCATGTATATTTTCGTAGTACGTTTTTGATCGCCAAATACAAAACCGCCAAGGACAACAGAGTTTTGAAATTTAAAATTAAAATTTTGTCAATTTGACAGCAAAATAACTCAATCTAACACATGCACATGATAACTAATGCATATATATACCCAAATATGGGGATTAAAATCGGGAAATAATTTTCCTCGATTTTTAATAATTTTTTACAAAAAATACAATGGGCGATTAACATAGGAAAACTTTTTCTCGTATCCACAGAAGGTCAGTGACGTCACACTTCGCTTGCGTATAGTTGCCACCAGGGCCGTAGAAACATATTCTGGGGCTCCCCCCATAAATTCGTCTGGGGCCCCCCTCCTATTATATTAGAACAAAAACTGTATTGAAATTTCCATATCAGATTTTACTTTTATAACGATACAATTACCCTGATACTTATGCATATAATCAGTACACACTGGTGCACAAAATCTTATTATGAAGACTTTAAATAGAGCATTTAATGGAACACTGGGATGTGTTGTTGCTGTTGTGTTGTTGTGCCTATATTTTTTGTCAACCAGTAGTTTCTTATTGTCATTCATATTTACTGATCGGGTAGATTTTTTTTTAATTTCAGAACAAAAATTATAAAATATCGAAACACATTTGATTTATAAACAAAAATTGAAAATACATTTAAATGATCACGTGGTAACCCTCATGATCTAAACATTGTTTTCAAGATTTATCGTTCACATTCGGTCATTTTTGACGGGCTTATATACTAGTTTAAATATATGTTTATTTATTTTTTATTTATTTTTCACACAATCACATTTACCAATCACATTTTTATTAACTTGAAAGCTAATTAGAATAATTTTACAAGTTGGCGACGTATAACATTCAATTACATTAATTTAACTTTTTTACTTTCTATATACATAAAAAGCATTTTTCTATTATACGTTATTTATCTATATGGAAAGTGAAAAAACTGTTTTAGGTAATGACAAGAAAAAAAAAAAAAAAAAAGAAAGAAAGAAAAGAAAAGAAAAGAAAGAAAGAATAAAAGTAAGAAAGAAAAGAAAATTAATTAAAAAAAAAAAAAAAAACTCAAAAAATATGAAAAAGTAAATATCAATAATAAATAAATTCAAAATAGATAACAAAGAATTGATAATACAGTGGCTTAATAAAATAATCGTTTATATAAGATCTTATAATAGAGATGCGGCAAGGGCGTATCGTAAATAAAATCTGAAGGAATTGACCGACATCATTTAGTGAACTATTTACTAACATTAGACAAACTCCGTTTGCCTCGAATAGAAGAAGGAAGTCATTATCACTGTATGACTATCGGGAAGTAAATGTAAAATTTATTATTAGATCAAGGATTATTATTAAGAGAAAAGTCGCAGTTGGAAAGAAAAAAATAATCTGGTGTAAGTAAAAGTTCAAAAGATTTTATTATGTGTTTAGCTTTTGTTAAAAAGATAAAAATAATTGTTTCTATAAATGGTAAGTTGGTTATGGAGTCAGACGTTTAGTGTAAGTAAAAATTAAACTGTAAATTTTCAACCAATCAAAATGTAATATGTATATTTTGGTTTCTTGAACCTAGAATTTAATTTAAGCAGTCATACAGGACACCATGCCTGAACAGTTGAAGTTTGTCTCCCTCCTGCCAAAAGGTAAAACTCTCTAAAACCTAATGTAAGTCAAAATTTTACCAAAAATTGAGTTGTAAACACTGAACACGAAAATAAGAAAAATTGAAAATAAGATTGGATTTTGAATTATTCCAGTTGTAATTATTTCGAATCATGTAGTCCCGTCTAAATTCGATTTTGTAAATTGGGAGAGTGAATGCACTGTTAAAAATTTCTGTAAATTTAATGTAAATATTTATCCAGAGTCTCTGTAAATTTGCAGTAATTCTTAGTTAAAAGTGAATAATCGAGATTCTCAATCTTTATTCTGTATTTTTACGTAATTTTATTATTTAATTTTTTAATTAAAATTGAAAATGACTGTTTCAACTCTAGAAAAAGCATTGTATGTCCGAAATATGTTCTCACCAATAATTAATTAAATTAATATTAGTTATTAAAATGAATGTATAAAATAAGTTTTTTAACATCTTCGTTTATTTTTCTCTGTAATTTTACGTAAGACAATAATAGATTACACAGAATTTTCAGTTGAAATTTTTAACAGTGTGTGCGTTGAATAGATTTCTTTTCTCTTCTTTCTTTCTTTCTTTTTTTTTTTTTTTTTTATTCCGTATACTCGCTTAGCCATTCGTGTGAAAATTATTAGAATATTTAGGATTATTATTACAAGTATTATTTATCTTTCATTCTTTAAGACTATAATAGGTCTGTGCTTGCCTAATGCTCGATTTTTACTCATGCATTTCCAAACTTATTTCTCCTTGCCAGTTCAAATTACTAAACGTTGACTTACATGATATTTAAAGCAAATTTCTTCATCTTTTAGATCATGATATTTATATGTTTTGAAGTCCCAAACACTCCCAAGAAATTAAAAAAAAAGACATTGTTATCCTTTAATTCAAATTTTATAACGACGTGTCCATTTATTTATATTATTAATTTCACGTCACGTAGATTAATTTTATATTTAACATATTATTATTATTATTTTCCCCTGACGTATTAAACTTTCCGCATAGCAATGAAAAAGTTTACTCTAAAAATAGACGTTGTTTTTTGTTTAATTTCTCATTTGATTCAATGAACGAATCCAGGTGTTGCCAGATCTTGCAGATTTTTTATTCAACAATCACCAATAATTTTGGGAAGTGATATTTGATATACATAATAGACTATCAATCTTCGAACTGATTAGGCAAACGTTACAATTAAAAATTATTTTTGATTATTGAATAAAAAAATCCACCAGATCTGGCAACACTGAACGAATCTCCCACCATGCAAACCATAGATAAAATTTTATTTTCTTTATCTTACCAAATTGTTGCAATTTCAATGAAATGCACGAATGAAAACCATGAATAAAATGTTATTTTCTTTCTTCCAATACATTGTTTTAGCTATGACATCATTTTCAGCGTTAGTTTTAGAAAACTTGGGATTTTATTATTAAAAAAGCAGTTTGTAGTATATTTTTAACACTTTCCAACAAAGTTTTAAAATGTTTGTGACCTTGTTTGATTTGACAGTTCATAAATATTTTTAGAAATACACAATAACATAAAACTGATGTATCTAATTCAGGTTTTTCGGATTTACTGTAGAATGTTTCCTATTAAGAGTCGTACATGTACTAAATTTAGTTTGTGTATAAGGACTTACAAAATAATTCGGATATACTATACGGTGTAAGAAACCTGTTTCTCACTGAGAAAAAATTCTGTAACTGACATCTAGAATCTAAATTATGGCTCCAGAAAAAATAGTTCCATGTTATCCTTATAAACTCCAGTCCCCCTTTGAAAGCGAGTTCTAGAAAGCCCTATTATAATTCTAGAGTGTTTGCCTATATTATCGAGGGCAAAGTTATTTAAAAAATCTCTGCAAATAAATGCGAATACAAGAGGCGGCTTTCAGCAACTATAATCTTGGTTTATTACCCAATTCTAGAAAATCAAGCAAGAATTTCTCGCAATATTCAAAATACACATTCAAATTCACATTCGAAATATTCAAAATATTGTTTCACCATCTAGAAATGTGTAAACTAGAAATTCTCGATCATTTCGTCTATTCAGTTTATTGGCGTGCTTTATGCGCGTAGTTCGGAAATCTATATTTCTATAGTTAGGGGATTTAGAAAATGACCACTTATTCATTCTAGATGAAGGTGGTATGTTTTTTTCTCGGTGCTTTAAGCATCATTATGCTGCGCTAAACATGCTAAACCAACATACATTTTTGCGATGCAATAAAAGATATTTCCAACTTCCTATAAAAAATTATGTATTTAATATGAATAATTCTTTTACCACGCAAAAATATTCGCATTGATAACTGAAAATTGCTGGAAATGCATTTTCATTTGTGTTATGCGTTTTCTAATATTTCCAATCATGTTGCTAAAAATAAAATAAAATAAAATAATCTTTATAGTCAGTTAAAACATACATGTTAAAGTTCATATATATATATGAAGCTTTTCGCTATAATACAACAGTATCCTGAGGTATCATTACTTAAAAATGTTATATCATTACAGCGAAAAGCTTCGTATATAATTTTTAACGTGTACATTTTAACTGAATATAAAGGTTATTATTTATTATTTTTTTTTATGTATGTTAAGAAGTTTCTTAAATATTTTTATTGACTTATTACATGTATTAAACAAATAACAAAAAAAAAAAAAAAAAAAAAAAACTAGTTGGCATAGGTGGACTCTGCTCAGTTCTTCATCATATTTATGTTCTCATAAATTTCTAGTGCGAGACATTTTATAATAATGTTAAAAGAAATGAATTTGACCAAAGCTTGATACAGTGACGGAATGAAATCCCCGCCTAATAGGCTATCCACCGTTCACTTCGATATATTTATCTTATTCTAATCTATTCATTTATTTTGTCAGGGTGAATTCCGTTGTTTAGTTTTAATGCTACTATTTCCAATGCAATAATCCTCAAAATTCATATTTATATGAAAAATTTACAATTTCGCTATGTTGATAAAATCGTAAATTACGAATAATTTACGAAATTTTCCTATTAGAATATTTGTATTCAATCATGTTCTAACAAATATCATAAAAATTTTGAAGTTGACTAATGTATTTATGATCCTCAAAATGGAAGTTTATGCTCAATTTTGCCTTATTCTGAGATGTTAAGTAAATCGTAAATTACAAATAACTTACGAATTTTTTAAATTGGAAAAATCATAGTCATTAATATTCATGCCAGTGTCCCAAATAATATTTCAAAAGTAGTCTGACATCTTTACGATGAAAATCTCTCTCAAAATTGAAGTTTATATGAAATTTTGCTCTATACTGCCATGTTAAGAAATTCGTAAATTTCCAATAACTTGCGAAATTTTCAAAGTAGCATATTTATAGTTACTGGCGTTCATTCCGGCATCAAAACTGATATTTTAAAACTGGTCTGACATTTTTACAGTAAAAAGTTTCCATTTAATACAGGTTTAAGTGAATTTTTGTCCTATTCTCCCATGTTTAAAAAATCGTAAATTTCGAATAACTGCTGAAGTTTTTAAATTCAAATATTGCAAATGAATAGGGTTCTTGCCAGTGTCGAAAGTAATATTTTAAAACTGATCTGACCTCTCTGCGACAATTTGTTCTTGAGATATCGTGTACACAGACTAACGGACTAACGGACTAACACACTAACACACTAACAGACACCCTACAGACAGACACCATACAAATTTTGTCATTTTCGGATTCCTCACACCTGAAAACGTGTAAAAAAGTCAAAAAACTGAGGTCGAAAATTTTCACGATTACCTGAGTTCCTCATACCTATAGTATGATGGGGAACTAAAAAGGAAAATTCTCAATTATTTGAACAAATTTACAATTATTACAGTCGCAATTAACACTGACGTTATTCTGATAATTGTGACACATCTACGTATCTTAATATTTATGGCTAAACAAGTATCTAATTTATGTAAAGAATTTTAAAGAAGAGCAGTGAGAAAAAAAATGTACTATCTTCATCTAACCAAAAAAAGTTGCCATTTTTTGAATCCCTAAACTAGAAATATAGATTTCCGAGCAATGCGTATAAGGTAAACCAATGAGCTAAATAGACGAAATGGTCGACAATTTATATTCTATACATTTCTAGATGACGAAACAATATATTAATATTATGAACCTCTTAAATTGAGAGAAGTTCTTATTTGATTTCTTAGATTTGGGTTATAAACACGAACTATAGCTGTTAAACTTCGCCTAATGTGTTCGCATTTATTTACACTGTTAAAAAAAAATCCCGACAAAGCCCGTAAAAAAAATGTTTTTTTTTTTTTTTTTTTTTTTTTTTTTTTTTTTTTTTACGGGTATGTAACATAATTTAATGTAACATAATTTTACGGGTATGTAACATAATTATCTAACATAATTAACATTATATACTTAATTTAAGTTCTAAACTTTTTTTTTTTTTTTTTTTTTTTTTTACGGGCTTTGTCTGTAATCTCTGCTGCCGGGCTTTCCCCGTAATCTTACATGATATATATATCTATATATTATTTATTTTATTTTTTTTTACAGTGTAGAAAGATTTCTAAACAAGCTAGACCTCGATGATATAGGCGAGTTTATTAAATTCTAATAGGGGTTTCTAGAACTCAATTTCAAAGGGGACTAGAATTTATAGGGATGTTATTCATTGAACTATTTTTACTAGAACCATAATTTAGTTTCTAGTTGTCAATCACAGAATTTTTTTCTCGGTTAGGCATTTAACAATCATCGAACGTAGTGAAATAATATATCAATAAATATGTCAATAACAATACCGAATTTGACTTTGTATACTTTTTTTTTTTTTTCCATGAGCTTTTTTGCCAATATAATAGTGATTCAGAATTTAATTGCTAATAACTAAACTGGCAGAGCCTGATTAAGGGGGAAGCACACATTATTTATACTTACACCGTTATTTTTTAACAAATACTTTCCTCCTATAATAAACAGAAAATTCTCATTAAAAATTATTTTAAAAGAATTCTGGTGTCTAATAACGGTGAGTAAATTGGATTGTTTTACACCGTTCATTTTTTATAAAAATTATTTCCTCGTCAAAGCGTGGAATTTCTATGACATGAAGTAAAAAATAATTGTAAAAATATTCCGGCGAGAGCGGAGATAATGTGTGCTTCCCCCTTAATCAGGCTCTGTAAACTGGACTTACGTTTCATAATTATGTACTTTATTCTCATAGTTTTGGAATTTCTCAACTATAGTTCTGTAATATGTAATTTAATCCAGCATCTCTGCACCGTTTTTATCACTTCCCATATAATACCGCAAACCTTTAAATAGTTTCTTCATATTCTGTCTTCACCCTTTTGAAAAATAAAAAGAATAAGCATGTTTTCTTAGAAAACAGATTTTGCGCAAATAAAAAAATTAGAAAAGAAAAATATACTGAACAGTGACACCATGAGAGATATTGGAAACTATCCAAAAGCATTTTAAAGCTTTTAAACACGCCTGTGTTCAGTTTCCATAAGGAAAAAAACGTTACGTTTTAAATCTTGCTTTATCTCTCCTAAAAATCCGAACACAATGATCACAAACGATGTTTGTAAGACGGAACGTGAATCTAAAACTAGCTATCCTTGAGATTCACATTCACACGAACTGTGATGTCCAGTGTTACCAAAGACAGCTGCTATTATATATTTTTCTCTGCTTCCATGACGAGTGATTTAATTGCTATTCTGTCGTCACGAATATTTTGCGACAAGTTTCAAGATATTACTCGTTGTTGTATGTCTTGTATATTATGCAGTGAAATAGTGCAAGAAACCTAGTTATACTCTATAGAAAGTTTAATTATAGTGATATTCCAGTCGTTTTGTTTCTTGGATGTAAAAGATGAGCTGATGTCCTAGAAAGTAATTATATATTCTAAAATTATTCATTAGTTTATTAGGAGTTTAAAATTAGCATGATGTTAAAAAATAAATTTTGGGGGAAAATTGTCAAAATATTCTTTGATATAATAAAACGTTTGTGTAAATTGTATTTAACTCGAATTATCCACGAATCTGCAAATCCCTCTTTAATTTTAGTTCAGTCATATATTTTAATCTTTCTTTTTTGCAATTTTTTTTTTTTTTTTTTTTTTTTTTTAAATAATTAAAATATAATAAATTAACATAAAACTATAAAGCCATACTATAATGAAAACTATTTTTCATTTTTAAAAACTTTGGAATATTTTTAAAGTGGACTTTGAACACATTGTGCCCCAACTAGGGACTCTCAATATTGCATCCAACAGAAAAATAAATTCAATAGGTAGACTTAAAAATATGCAGCAGAAGAAACCTGAGAAATGAACAAGGTTTTTCATTTTATTAAACCACTTTTTTCGAACTTTATAGGCAGAAAATAAACCTTTATATTAAAAAAAAAAAAAAAAAAAACTCTCGTGTGCCTCAAATCAAAACCTATTGCTACCAGGATTTTTTCATGAGCAACTACTTTTCAACTACTTTTTGGAAATCACAGAAAAGTTTTCGAAATTGGATACTTTTCTATAGATAAATCGACTATATAAGAAAA
Organism: Salticus scenicus; assembly: GCA_963930645.1. Taxonomy (NCBI): domain Eukaryota; kingdom Metazoa; phylum Arthropoda; class Arachnida; order Araneae; family Salticidae; genus Salticus; species Salticus scenicus. Next base: position 106,711,995 of record OZ005648.1, read on the forward strand.
AAAAAATTCTCTAATTTTTTTTAAGTGAAATATTGATAAGATTTATGATTACAGTTATCTACAGTGATATAATGTGTGATCGATTAAAATAATTAGATAATGATAATGCAAAATATACATTTATAGTTAAATATGTGTATTTGCGGTCTTTTTCATAAAAGTGATGATCTATACAGTTGGTAACAAAAGTATCCGAACACTAGCAAAAATTCCTATATAAAAAAAGTAGACTTAATACTGTTTTGTTAAATAAATCCTTGTAGAATCATGTTCTTAGTCGTACTAAAAAAATAAAGTATATTTCCGTATGTGTGCGGCGTACAGGAAAAAAAAAAAAAAAAACTATGGCATGTAAAGTTTTGAAAATTGTTTTCTAGGTAAAAGAATACATGCAAATTTTCAACATACCTTTAGATTTTCGATATTTTTGTTAGATTTTTAAAATTTTTATGTTTTATGCAAATTTATTTCTTTTCTTCGACATTTTTCTTTCAGTTTTAATATAAAGCTGATGCCAATAAAAATAAAATGCTTGCAACTTTTATTTTAATTATATATTGTTTTTTAATTTAAAAAAAAAATCCTTTGCACGTAAATTAAAAACGAAAAAGAAAAGTTAAACCTGAATTATATAAAATTTCTGATAAAACTAACTTCGTAATCCGCGTTTGTAATGACCGATAGATGGCGCTTTTTCAGCTCTTGTTGTTAGTAAATATTACAGCCACGTGTATCTATTTTTGTTATTCTACTTAATATTCGTACTATAATTTCTCCGCCATTACATCATGGAAAATTGATTGCTTTTGGAAAAAAATATTTCAGTTTATTCAAAGTTCGATCGGAAGTAGATTTTTAACTGAAGTTGAACAAATATTAGTTTCAAATCATCTGATTAATTCTTTACTTCCATTAGCCGAAGCAACTGAAATTTTAAATTTGTTATTTGGAAATAAATGGAAGCTTAATTCTGGATTTCTTGATCCTTTGGGGTTACACTGTAGCACACAACAGTATGTGTTATTTTTTTTACCGGATTTATTCATTTTTATTCAATAAATATATGTGAAACTAAACATCGGCTAGCAATGGCGGCTTGATGGAATTCGAATTAAAGCATGTTTATTGTAATTTCCCCTTAGCCCACCAGAGGGCGAGCATTTCATTACAATCGCGGATAGCTTCAAAAATTTTATTTCGATTTACTTATTTAAATATTAATTTCAATTAATCAAATAGTTATATATGGTTTTACCCCTTAATTTTATCAACCGCAAACTAATATGAATGCTTATTTAATTTATTCTAAATTAACCCTTGTTTCTAATCAACATAATGAAACCCAAATAATTAAATGTAATTTACATTTCATTAACGACTATATTACGATACTTAGCCATGATTTTGATTTGCTGAAAATATATTGCCAATCGAAATATATTTATTTAAACGTTCCAATTATTTAGTATTTATTTATTATTATTATTAATATCGAAAATTCATTTAACTATAGTGACCAGCGAAGCAAGCAAAGGCTGCTAATTTAAAAATAATTTGAAAAATCTAATGGATTTCATGTTTTTTATTTCCACTTTCCATATGAAGAAATTATAGGCGCCGTGCCGGGCTGTTAACAGAAAGTAAATTAATAAATAAATAAAATAAGCAAACCCTTACTTGCTCAAAAAATCAGAAAATAATTATAATTTCTTAAAGGTTTGAAAATTGAAATTAGCCTTAAAAAGGCAGATTTTTTACGTTTTTTGTATAGAAGTCCATCTTCTGTATATATATATAAATTACGTGTCACGATGTTTGTCCGGGGTAAACTCCTAAACTAAGGAACCGATTTTAATGAAATTTAACAGACTGTGTGCAGTTTGGTCCAACTTGAGTGATAGGATAGTTTTTATCTCAATTTATTGTCACAATATTGTTTTATTGCAATTATTTGTTAATTACAGACCTTTATTAAAGTTCCTCCAAAATATCTGTGAGTTCCATTAATTTAATTGTTGCCAAAAAAAAAAAAAAAAAAAACGAGTTCATTTTCTTTTGACATAAAAATAAATACATTTAATCAAACGTGAACGTTAAAAAATTATAAAAAGTTAAATTATGCATCTCACGAAAATTGACGTCATAATCAATTTAAAGATTTTATACACATTGATAAAGTGCTAATGTAGTTCTATCATAGATATAGTAATATATATAGATCTCTCATCCCCATGTTATCGTACAAAGATTTTTGATGCCGAAAAAATAAAATAAATAAAAGCTTTGGAAACAGCCATTAAGTGGTATTGGAAAAGAAAAAAAAAAAAAAAAAAAAAAAGAAAGAAAAAGAAAGAAAGAAATATGAATTTGAAACTGCATCTGGAGTCTTCCATTCCCCTTTAGCAAATAAATTATTCATAAATTTTATTTGCTAAAATATTAGTATGTATTCCCGTGTGAAAGACGGGGAAAGACGGCCATATTTTGGTAAAAACGTCGTCTTTTCCCAAATGAAAAGGAATAACTTTTTTCTCCCCAATGATCACTCTATTCTTTATATGCTATACTATAACTATGAGTTCTATACGCAAGCGAAGTGTGACTCACTGACCGTCTGTGCAGCCAAGAAAAAGATTTCCTATGTTAATTGCCCACTGGATTTTTTGTAAGAAATTATTAAAAATCGAGGAAATTTATTTCCCGATTTTAATCCTTATATTTGGGTATAGATATGTATTAGTTATCGCGGGTGTTAGATTGAATTATTTTGCTGTCAAATTGACAAAATTTTAATTTTAAATTTCAAAACTCTGTCGCCCTTGGCTTTTATTATTATTATTATTATTATTTGGCGATCAAAAGCGTAACACGAAAATATACATGCCAGATGTATGCATTGTACGAAATGTAATATGTATTATTCATTGTACGTATGTATGACATGTAATATGTATTGTACGACATATTGTTTCATATTATTCATTACTCTTTTACTATAAGTTGTTAAAATAACCATGATTTTTGAAAGGAATTAAATATTTTCGCCAGATAATTTGGCGATATTCTTTTTTTTTCGCCAAGGATGACAGAAATGAAATCTATTCCGCTGCAAAATATTAGTATCTTACATCAGATATTTTATTTAGACATTTGAAAACAAATTTGACTTCAAACTATGATAGAATATTTATCATTTTCCTTTTAATTAGTATATTATTAGTATATTAAAATTTAAAAGCATGGTATATAAAAGTTTTTTTTTTTTTTTTTTTTTTTTTTTTTTTTTTATCTTATAATTATTCTTATCTTAATCATCAATGTTTCCCATCTTTATTAACTTGAATTTACTATTAAAATTTTAACATACTCAAAAACTTCTCATCACTTCGTTAAAATACACTAAACTTTTCCAAAATCTTTTTCTATTTTTAATGATACATGTATTTACTTTAAATGTTCAATATTTCATAAGATTTCCAATTTTAAAGTTTTAAAATATTTATCAAATTTACTTATTTTTCTGGTTTAGCCTTATTGTTTTCCTTTTTATAACTACAGCTGTTGCCCTCTTTAAAATATTTAAAATGATGAGGTCATTTTATAGTAAAATTATCCATTATAGCATATATTATATTTCACTCCTCCATAAAAATTGATTTTAAAATCGTCTGTTTCTTTTATACTTTTATTTTAATAGAATTTTAATAGAATTTAATTTATATATTAGTCATTTTAGCAATTTTATCCAAAGTAGCATTAGAAATAATATATATCACTTCTCCATTAAAATTTATAGGACCCTACAATAAAATTAATTTGTGCTTAATATCAACACTACGAAAATTTTTATCAATCGCTTCCAAATTTTGACCCAAGTTTCAAATCTCAACCCTGTGGGTTTTTACATCGGCTACAACGTTTTCGTCTTTGTTCGTAAATAATAATTTGACTGTACTAAATAGTTTACAGCCGTATAATTCAACGTATAACTTAGTCACAGCAACGCGTGGCCGGGTCTGCTAGTACGCATATAAAAACAATTGCTGTCTTGTCTTAACAACGATTAGACAAAAGTTCAACCTACGACTGAAAAATACTTGCCGTTTCTCGTATGTGGGAAGAAGGATATTTTGAAACATGCCTCATAAATGTATGTCACAGTGTAACGTTTCTTAAAAAGATAAATTGAAACACCGTAAAATCGACTTTTATTTACATCTAGGTGTAGGTTTCAGCAGAATGTATAGAAACAAAAAAGAAACCATTCTCTTGATGCTTTACCGTGATTTTCTAAATAATTAAAAAATGCTGGGATTAAATTATGGTTTGAACAAGTTCTCTTTGTTTAATTAATATGTTCCTGGAATTTTCATCATCTGTAACTTTTAGTATGTTACTAGTTTTTTATTGTAGATAAGATCATTCTACATCAGCAATAAATAAATTCTATCTAACCAAAAAAAAAAAAAAAAGGTTTAGAAAATGTTAAGTGAAAATAAAAGTCTGATAAATAAGGGTTTTGGTTTTAAAATGCCAACAAAGAGATAAAAATATTTTCTTTATCTTTATAACCGTCATTTGAAATGTCGTGATGTAATTACACTTTTTATTTTATGCAATTTTTGTGTACAAAACTTATCATAAATAATCATTTGCTACAATTATTCGAATACATTTTTTACACTTATGATTATTCATTTGAAAATCAGGTGAGTGAAGCTTTTAGTTAAATAAATAGTTTTTAATGCATTTTAAAAATCATTCTATTTCATTGATTATATTATTAAGAATGTTCAAATTTTTCTTTATAAGTATTTAATTTTACTTTTTCCATTGCCTTTTATTTCAAAAATGATTATTTAAATCAAATGTACCCTTTTTTGACTATTATCTATCAAAATAGAATCTATCTATTTAATTGTGTAAATTTTTAAAATATTTTTTATACAGATCACGGACCAATCAGTTCAGTTACGAAGCAAATAACTTAACTACTCATAAAAGCCGTTTTTACAATTTCCAAAATATTTCTTATAATACATTTTTTTTTACCATTGAAAGAGAATTTATTTACTGGGGTTTTTGCTTCTTTCTGTCTTGATTAAATTATAATTTTGGAAACATCATTTAAACCTATCTCATTTCACAACATATGGAAAGTCACAAGTAGCAACTCAATATTCAACCTTTTACCTTTAACCTTAGTAATACTCAACCTTTTATAGATATTAGAAAATTCTAAAGATTTTGATCTTCATTTTGTGTGTGTATGTGTATGTGTGATTGTGTGTGTGTTCCCGAATCATAGTACTAAATAAATAAATAAATAAAAAAGAATTTTGTTTCTATGGTTGCTTGTCGTTACAATCAGTGATTGTAATGAAATGCTCGCCCTCTGGTGGGCTAAGGTGAAATTACAATAAACTTGCTTTAATTCGGCTTTCATAAGCCGCTATTGCTGGCCGATGTTTAGTTTCACACATATTTATTGAATAAAAATGAATAAATACGGTAAAAAAGATAACACTTACTATTGTGTGCTACAGTGTAACTCCAAAGGATCAAGAAATCCAGAATTAAGCTTCTATTTATTTCCAAATGACAAATTTAAAATTTCAGTTGCTTCGTCTAATGGAAGTAAAGAATTAATCAGATGATTTGAAACTAACATTTGCTCAGCTTCAGTTAAAAATCTACTTCTGATCGAACTTTGAATAAACTGAAATATTTTTTTCCAAAAGCAATCAATTTTCCTTGATGTAATGACGGAGAAATTATAGTACGAATATTAAGTAGAATAAAAAAAAAAGAACAATAATGAATACACGTGGCTATTATATTTACTAACAACTGCAGTTCAGAAAGCGCCGTCTATCGATCATTACAAACGCGGATATATGACGAAAACTTTTGCATGGATTTTTAATGGAACTTTCTGTATAATGAAGCTTGGTGCAGAACTTTGGCTAACTTTTGTACTATTTTATGCGGAATTTGAGAAATACGAAATTACAATTAAAACTTTATTCATATTTTGATAAAAATATTACTCTATTTTATGGTGCAACTATGGAGGATTAAATTCCAATAAAAATTACAATACTTTGACATACTGGCAACATAGTTTTTTACAAAAACTATATCGAGAATGAAAAAAGTCTCCACGATCATCAGCTCTTGAATAAAACTTGAATTATTATTTATTAAATTAAAATAATTATTGTGTAAATTTCAAAATTAAAATACGTATGATAAAATTCATGAAAAGAAGAAATATTTTTATTAAGGGAGGGAGGAGGGGAGGAAGTGGGTGAACAAAATTTTAGCTTAATGACTTGTACCTTTTTTAACTCAGTACCATTTTATTTATTTATTTTTTAATCGAAATGGTACACTGAACTTCATTCTTGCAAAAGTTACATTAAAATGCATACAAAAAACATTTTATTGGACATTGTGCTGTAACAACGACGAACAACTTTCAATTTTATATAGTAGAATAATTATGCTACACGTATCCATTACAGGTGCAACAAATTTGTTTTTATTTTAATAATCATAGTTACGATTTTTTCAATTTCTTATTTCATAAAAAAACTAATTTGTTTTTTGACTCAAAATTTTCATTTTCTCCGAAACAGCTCAAACATCCCGACAAGTTGCCAAAGCCTCTTCCAAAGACTTTCTTCCAGTACAATGCGTCCATAGCACGTTCTAATGCATTTATTAACTTGAGAGAAGTTAGCTGTCGCTTCAAACTTCCACCAGGTACTTATTGTATCGTGCCTTCCACTTTTGATCCCGCTGAAGAAGGGGATTTTGTCCTTAGGATATTCACAGAGAAAAAGAACATTATGACGTAAGTGGTGCTTCTTCCTTTTGTGAATTCCAAAAATATTCATAATAATTTGTGTCATATACTTTTTCGCATATTATTGTACCTATGAATATTCTTATATATTACGTAACTAGAACATAGTAAATTAGTATGAAATAATGGGAATAGCGGGAACTCCCACCAGCAAAGGGTCTCAAGTCCAGAGGTCAGTGCTGCTAATAATCCTTGTATCAACTTGAAGTCAGGCCCCACGCAGGCGAGGTTAATCAAAGATGTTGATGTTCAGCATTACCAGAAAATTATAGAGGAAAACCGAGCTTTTAGTACTTGTGTTATTTTAGTAGATATATACGTAAATGACGTATACATCTGTACGTATATATATATATATATATATATATATATATATATATATATATATATATATATATATATATATATATATATATGTATATATATATAGTATACGTACGTATACTATACGTATACCTTTTTATAAAACTAGTCTGATTAGAGGGAACAAATAGTAGGGGTTTTGATTGATTAATAAGTAGAGAACTTTGAATAAACACCATGAAATACACCATAAAAAGACCATAGAATGCACAACAATTGTTTCGGGTCGAAAGAAAACACGACCCTTCGTCAGGCGAACAAAGTAGGCTCGTGTGCTTCAAACAAAGTGGCAGATTGTACTTACTACTTTTAAACACCAGTTTTGTGGTGCTTTTTCATAATTTTTCCTTGATTGCGTGAACATATTAAAAATTTTTTAGAGACTTTCCTTTAGTTCCAAAAAGTTTTAAAAGAATATATAGGAAACACGTGAAAATAAAAAAAAAAATCCGAAATTAACCATATATATATATTGATAATCAGTCAGTGAAATTTAAGGATTTTTAACTATTATCAGTATTCAAACGATTAAATTGATTGAAAACAAAGACCACCAAATCAAACAAAAATGAAATAAATTGGAAATAGATAAATACATATTTGCATTCTAACGTTATCGAGGGCCTGGTTCTGTTAGAACACAAATATGCAAAAAGAATGTTTTTCTGTCTGAAAGACAGCAATAGCTAAGAATATCTTTGATCCGGCCCCGAAACATTTTTTGGAGCCAAAACAAGAAAAAACTAATTTCAAAATGAACTCACCACAAAAAGAGATAAACATATAGCAATTAGGAAAACCATATCACTAATAAATGCAGTAAAATTTCCATTTAAAAATCACTTATACAATAGACAAGAATAAGGATGCATGCAAAAAAAGTGTCACATGTAAAATTCAATAACCAGATAGCAGTTAAAAGTAAAGTTAATCACAGTACAGTAATAACTAGAAAGCATGATATTTGAAGTGTACGAGCTGTAAAAGGAATATTTTTATCATTACACCAGGAACCACGACTAAAGTGTATTCCGAACCATTGCAAATATTCATGCCGGAACCGAGGATGGAATCCGGTACCTGAAGGGCGAAGCGCTGATCCCTCCACCTAAGAGTGGATTCATTTTTGTTATGAAAATTTTATCTATATCTTAAAAATCCACTGTTTATTGAGATTTGAGAATGTTTATTTTGTAAATACTTTCTAAAGGTAATGGGAATTTTCCAAAACATTATTAACTACATCATCAGCCGTTATTTTTATCAACGTTTCCCGGTATTATAATTAAAAAAAAATAAAAAAATAAATAAAAATCACTCTTTTTTACAGCATAAAATACGATATATTTTTAAATACAAAATATAAAATACAAAATACTTGAAACAATATCGTTTTAAATATTTTGTATCACACAGTTTCCATTTTTATTTCTAATTACACTAGTCGACAAAAAAACACTTTTTGGGGGGTAACAGAAATGAAATTAGCTATTTTCAACTAATTCTGTAGTGCAGAATTAAAAAATAATAATGAAAAATCTGTAACACACGTACAGTTTTTTTGTTACGATTATTTAATCTGTACTGGAAGCAATGTAAAAAAGTCTTTAGAAGACATGCATTATTACTATCAATATTATTAATTTAGCATGGAATACTGTTAATATGGAGATACTATACATATTGTAGACTAAGTAGAACATAAAAACATGGAAAATACACTAAATGATTGAATTGTTATTATTTATTATTTTAAAACCAAAATACAAAAAATAGGCTTTTTTACGTCTTGTGTAAATGTCTACCTTGTGATTTTAATATAAATAGTTCACAAATGCAGCAAAACTTATCGGGTACGGACTTACAACTTCTGCACTGAAAATTTGCCATTTTGAACATGAAACTTTAACTATAAAACAGCACAATCATACTTAACAAAGAATATCTGTTAACTAGAATACCAGAAAAAAAAAAAAAAAAAAAAAAAAAAAAACAGCTAAGGTACGAATACAGGGTTGCCAAACAGGGGTTGCCAGTAGAGAGGATGGCCAGGAGGTAGGGTTGATAGCACGAAAGGTTACCATGTGTGATACAGTCAGCAGCAAAAGTACCTGAGCACTAGCAATAACCCCTGTCTAAAAAAAGTACCCTTAATACTGCTTTGTTAAATAAATCCTTGTCGAGTCATGTTCTTAGTCAGTCTAAGGACATGATTCGACAAGGATTTATTTAACAAAATAGTATTAAATGTACTATTTTGATATCGGAATTACTGGCTATTGCTCGGATACTTTTGCTGTCGACTGTATTGTAAAAATCATAAAAAAAAAATAGTGAAATTTGCCATTTTCTGATACTTTAACAAAAAAATGAAACAAACATGGTTGCCGGGACTCTGAATTGCCAGGGCTCTGGGTTGCCACCTGTGATACTGTGAAAATCGTAAAAATTGCCATTTTATGATACTCTAACAGAAAAATGTGACGTGGTGGGACATTTTTGCTTGCAGATATTTAACCCCTTAACGCACGCTGTCCTCGCTGCGAGGACGCAAAATTTAAGATCCAACTGCAAAAATTCATCCCGGAAATTTTTTAGCAAAAATTCACGTTTATAACATATCAGAAAAGGCTGGTTTTTTAACCTTAAAATTAAAAACTTATTTTAGTTTAATTTAGTTCATGAATTCCGGTGGCAGTATAATTTAAATGTTTCAAATTGTCTTGCGCCGCAAAGGGTTAAATAAAAATTGGAATTAATAATAAAAATAATAATTTGACCGTTGTTACCGAACCACTGTAGACCAGTGTTATTATTATTATTATTCTATTAAATAGAAAGTTTTTGTGAAACTGATAAAAATGTGTTCCTCAGTTTTCCAAAGTCCATGAAGGGAGATTTATTTGCTCTTGAATGTTCAATAGTATGATTTTTAAAATTAAAAAAGTATAAGTAAAATATATACGTTAATGTGACAAAAATATTAATAGAAAATGATCCTTGATATTATTTATGGCTCCATTTCTAATTAAAATAGATATTTTCTAAAAAATTTATTTTCCTTTAATATTACGAAATGGCGAAGAATGTTTGCGGTTTATATTTTATCTCGTAAGATATTGTATATAAAGTTAATTTTGCAATCTTACATAAAAATCTAATCAATAATGAAATGCTTTTTTACTGCGCATTTTTTTTTTCCAAAATATTTCTACTGTACAAGTGATAATGCATAAAACTGAAAATGAAATTTTTATTTGTGAATGTTAATATCTGGTATGATTGTGGATGTTTAAAATGTATTTTTAACTAAAACAACGCTCAGCTTACCGCATAGATGCCAACTTTTCCGTTTCATACCAGAAATTTTCAATAATATTTTTTTCTTTATTTAATAACAGAAACTAAACGTTAAAGATTTCTTCCTTAAAACATGGGTGATAAATCCGATTTAAATATTCAAAAGATTGGCAGCTATGGTTAACGGATATAGTTATTTTTAACCCTTTAACAGGTCTCTTATTTCTAGTAATGGCACACTGAAATATTTATGAGACTGAGATGAGATTGATTTAAGAAAATAAATCAATTTAGCCTATTAGAGAAAATTAATTTGATTTTTAATCCTTCATTACCCTTTGCGGCGCAAGACAATTTGAAACATTTAAATTATACTGCCACCGGAATTCATGAACTAAATTAAGCTAAAATAAGTTTTAAATTTTAAGGTTAAAAAACCGGCCTTTTCTGATATGTTATAAACGTGAATTTTTGCTAAAAAATTTCCGGGATGAATTTTTGCAGTTGGATCTTAAATTTTGCGTCCTCGCAGCGAGGACAGCGCGCGTTAAGGGGTTAAGGACATGAGAAGTATACATGCCACACAATTCATTAATTTTAAATGAGAAAGGCGTGGTTGTCTACTTTTCCACGCCTACTCTTTTTAGTCTAAGCACCCAATTTTTGTGGTAAAATTACTTACCGCGGCGTTAGAAAGAGAATTCAGAAAAAAAAAAAAAAAAAGGAATCAACACAAAGTGTGACATTTTGTTCTTACATGCATTTTAGTAGAGTAAAAACAGCAGCCATAGAAAAGTAGTTTACCACGCCTTCCCCATTTAAAATTTTATGATTTTGTTAGCAAGTATACCGATCACGACTGGTAAAGGGTTTGAAATATTTTTTTTTTTTTTTTTTTTTTCAATTAAAATTTAAAATGCATAATATCGTATAATTAAAGCATTGGTACTAAACCAGAAAAAATGTAAGAGAAAAATGAGACACTTTGATATCATTTCTTGTCCCATTTAACTCTTTGAAAGGAGGTAATTACTTCAACTAACCATTTTTATTTTTATTCTCAATTGAAAGAATTTATCCCGGAATTTTACGACAGATTTTTACTTTTATAACATATTGGGGAGAAAAAAAAAAAAAAAAATCATTTATATCTTAGCGTCTAATTTCGCTTGTAAATTCTGGAGGCTTCCAATATTGAATGTGTGTAGTCAAATTACCTCTGAAAGAGTTAAAATAGTCATTTTCACAATTCTTTATTTTCCTTTAGTATTACGAAATAGCAAAAGAAATGTGTGCGGTTTGATATTTCATTCTTGAGATGTTATGTATCAACCCCTTAACGCGCGCTGTCCTCGCTGCGAGGACGCAAAATTTAAGATCCAGCTGCAAAAATTCATCCCGGAAACTTTTTATCAAAAATTCACGTTTATAACATATCAGAAAAGGTCGGTTTTTTAACCTTAAAATTTAAAACTTATTTTAGTTTAATTTAGTTCATGAATTCCGGCGGCAGTATAATTTAAATGTTTCAAATTGTCTTGCGCCGCAAAGGGTTAAGCTGACCAAATGTCCCCATTTTCTTGGGACAGCCTCTATTTTAAAGACATGTTTCTAAATTTCTAAAAAAATTGTAGAAAGTAAATTATTTGTCACTAATATATTATTTTTAGAAAAAATATATCCGTCACTGAATATCTGTAGCAATTTTTAACGCTTCTCTGTTATAAAGGTACTCTGATCTGCTTAGACTATTTATGTTGCACATTTTATTTTGGTGATATATGAAGTCAAGGATAGCAACTTCGACACCATTACTTTTATGCAGTAATCTTTTATAATATTTTTCTGTGACTTATTGCTGTTAAAATTATTACTTGTAATTAGTGGTTTAAGGAAACAAACAACGATTAAAATTGTTAAAATCGATGCAGTTAAAAATATCCAGATGATTATATACAGGGTGATTATAATTAAAGTTACGATTTCAAAACGCTATAATTTTAAAACTACCCATCAGAGCGATTTGCTATAGCAATCGCGATGCAATGAAATTTTGTTTGAGGGAGGAAAAACGTAGTTCCGACATGTTCCTATAGATGGAGCTGTCAGGGTAATGTCAGGGGAAACGTCTAAATGGAGTCATTAAACACAGGAATGTTGTCAGCAACACAATGGAATACAGGAAACAATAGACTTTAGGGACAAGGGTTTACTACAATTTTTTTAGCAAAAAATACGTGTTTACCGCGGAAACAGTCAAAGTGAAAAGAGAAAAAGAGGAGCTTCCTGAAACAAATACTTTACGGATAATTAACGACACATTTTGGAACTTTTTTTTTTTTTTTCTTTTGCCAAATAAAATTTCATTGACTCACGATAGGTCTGGTAAAATATCAAATCGCTCTGATGGGTAGTTTTAAAATTATAGCGTTTTGAAATCGCAACTTTAATTATAATCACTCTGTAAAATGTATGAAGTTATGTAATAATTTTTAAATAATATAATTCTATAGTTCCACACAAACATTATTTAAAACCTTTTACAAACTTTTAAATTTTAAATTTATTTTTCTTGGGTTCCAAATTTAGGGAATAACTGATCATTTTTTACACATCTTTGGTTGGAACTGATCCTGTAATTGGGATATAAACTATTTAAATACACGTATGTGTTCAATTACATACAAAAAAAAAAAAAAAAAAAAAAAAAAAAAAGGGGGGGGGGTAAAAAAATGGGAGTATAAAAATTAAATATTTAATGTAATTGGAATTCGCCTGGAGCATTTTGAAATTGGGCATTATTTTGTATTATTTCCCCGATAAAATAGGCCTCATTGTTGAACCTAGATTTGTAATAATTTAAAACACAGTTATCGATTTTTTTTTTTTTTTTAAGCAAAATAAAGAGAAAAGATTGTTTCCTAAGATATCGCCTGCAGGACACAAAATTGGTTTTCTTTCGACATTAATTGTTACACTTTTCTAAAATGAAAATCGTCTGCACTCACTATGGAAAATAATTTTGGTAAATAACAATTTTGATAATTAATTTGTATTGCGGGAATTTGTATAGGAAAATACAGAAGAAAGTTTTTTGATAGCCTCAACATATATTACTTTCGATTTGTTGCTCATTTTAGAACAAAACTAGTTGGCATAGGTGGACTCTGCTCAGTTCCCCATCATATTTATGTTGTCATAAATTTCTAGTTTGAGAGATATAATCATGTTAAAAGAAATGAATTTGACAAAAGCTTGATACAGTGACAGAATGAAAACCCCGCCTAATAGGCTATCCAACGTTCACTTCCATATATTTATCTTATTCTAATCTATTAATTTATTTTATCAGGGTCAATTCCGTTGTTTAGTTTTCATGCTACTATTTCCAATGCAATAATCCTCAAAATTCATATTTATATGAAAAATTTACAATTTCGCTATGTTGGTAAAATCGTAAATTACGAATAATTTACGAAATTTTCCTATTAAAATATTTGTATTCAATCATGTTCAAACAAATATCATAAATGTAATTTTGAAGTTGTCTAATGTATTTATGAGCCTCAAAATGAAAGTTTATGCTCAATTTTACCTTATTCTGGCATGTTAAGTAAATCGTAAATTCCAAATAACTTACGAATTTTTTTAAATTGGAAAAATCATAGTCTATGATATTCATGCCAGTATCCTAAATAATATTTCGAAAGTGGTTTGACATCTTTACGATGAAAATATCCCTCAAGATTGACGTTTATGTGAAATTTTGCTCTTTGCTGCCATGTTAAGAAATTCGTAAATTTCCAATAACTTACGAAATTTTTATATTGGAAAATTCATAGTCATTAATATTCATACCAGTGTCCTAAATAATATTTCAAAAGTAGTCTGACATCTTTACGATGAAAATATCTCTCAAAATTGACGTTTATGTTAAATTTTGCCCTATACTGCCATGTTAAGAAATTCGTAAATTTCCAATAGCTTGCGAAATTTTCAAAGTAACATATTTATAGTTACTGATGTTCCTTCCGGTATCAAAACTAATATTTTAAAACTGGTCTGACATTTTTTCAGTAAAAAGTTTAGATTTAATGCACGTTTAAGTGAATTTTTGTCCTATTCTCCCATTTTAAGAAAATCGTAAATTTCTAATAACTTACGAAGTTTTTAAATTCGAATGTTGCAAATGAATAGGGTTCTTGCCAATGTCGAAAGTAATATTTTAAAACTGATCTGAACTCTTTGCGACAATTTGTTCTTGAGATATCGTGTACACAGACTACCAAACTAACGGACTTACACACTAACAGACTAACAGACTAACAGACACCCTACAGACAGACACCATAGAAATTTTGTCATTTTCGGATTCCTCACACCTGAAAACGTGTAAAAAAGTCAAAAAACCGAGGTCGAAAATTTTTACGATTACCTAAGTTCCCCATACCTATAGTATGATGGCGAACTAAAAAAATGTGGCAGAAAAAAAGATTTAATTGCAATGTTTTCAGAATATTAACACAACTACATCTGTAAAAGAATTTTTTTTTTTTTTTTTCTTGTGGAATGCAATTCTTTGTAGCATGAATGCGTAACATGCTGACCTTCATTTAAAGCAACGCCGCTTCGTTAATAGTAATGCTATAACGCAATGGTTTTCTCTGACAGAATTTTAAAAAATCTGGAGTGACTCCACTCGACTTTCCGAACATTGAGTAATTAACAGTTTTGTAGATAAAGTAAAGAAAGAGGAGTTGTTAAACAAACAAAAGAGAGAAAACCATAATAAAGTGGTTGAGCATTTTTCTCCATCTATTACACGATGTTTTATTTAACGCTACTGAACTTTGAGCCCAAAGATCTTAATTATAAAGAATTTTTCGTTGTGTCCCTGTAAAAACCTATAAATGCTAGATTCACCAAAATGCTTATAGTTAGTGCAACAGTGATTTATAATACTCATATAAATTTTCAGCTCAATTCAATAAGGCGTTTAGATGCTATCGTACTTTTAAAAATTTAGTCCCTTAGGCCATAATGATAAAGAATTTTTTTTTGTGTCCCTGTAAAAAAACTGTAAGTGCTAGATTCACCAAAATCTATACAGTTAGTTCAACTGTGATCTATAACATGTGTAAAAATTTTTTGCTCAGATTAATAAGGCGTTTAGACGCTATCACACTTTTAAAAATTTGGCCCCATAGGCATAATGATAAAGAATTTTTCTTTGTGTCCCTGTAAAAAAAACTATAAGTGCTAGATTCTCCAAAATATATACAGATTGAGTATTTGTGACCTATAATATGTGTATAAATGTTTTGCTCAATTGAATAAGGCGTTTAGATGCTATCGCACTTTTAAGATTTTGCTCCCATAGGCCATAATGATAAAGAATTTTTCTTTGTGTCCCTGTAAAAAAACTATAAGTGCTAGATTCTCCAAAATCTATACAGATTGAGTATTTGTGACCTATAATATGTGTATAAATTTTTTGCTCAATTGAATAAGGCGTTTAGATGCTATCGCACTTTTAAGATTTTGCTCCCATAGGCCATAATGATAAAGAATTTTTCTTTGTGTCCCTGTAAAAAAACTATAAGTGCTAGATTCACCAAAATCTATAGGGTTCGTACTATGGTGACTTACAATATGCGTACCAACTTTCAGGTTAATCGAACAAAGCGTTTAGACGCTAGCGTGTTCACTCACAGACATACACACATACATACACACATACACACACACATACATACATCATCGTAAAAATAGCGAAAACGGACTCAGGGGACCTCAAAACGTATAGAAACATCAAAATCTCGAATTCGGATTTTTGACATGATTACAATACTTTCCTCACTATAGTGTTCGGAAAGTAAAAAAAATCTGGAGTGACTCCACTCGACTTTCCGAACATTGAGTAATTAACAGTTTTGTAGATAAAGTAAAGAAAGAGGAGTTGTTAAACAAACAAAAAAAAGAAAACCATAATAGAGTGTTTGAGTATTTTTCTGCATATATTACACGATGTTTTATTTAACGCTACTGAACTTTGAGCCCATAGATCATAATGACAAAGAATTTTTCGCTGTGTCCCTGTAAAAGCCTATAAATGCTAGATTCACCAAAATGCTTATAGTCAGTGCAACAGTGATTTATAATACTCATATAAATTTTCAGCTCAATTGAATAAGGCGTTTAGATGCTATCGTACTTTTAAAAATTTGGTCCCATAGGCCATAATAATAAATAATTTTTTTTTGTGTCCCTGTAAAAAAACTGTAAGTACTAGATTCACCAAAATCTATACAGTTGGTGCAACTGTGACCTATAATGCGTGTACAAATTTTTTACTCAGATTAATAAGGCGTTTAGACGCTATCACACTTTTAAAAATTTGGCCCCATAGGCATAATGATAAAGAATTTTTCTTTGTGTCCCTGTAAAAAAACTATAAGTGATAGATTCTCCAAAATCTATACAGATTGAGTATTTGTGACCTATAATATGTGTATAAATTTTTTGCTCAATTGAATCAGGCGTTTAGATGCTATCGCACTTTTAAAATTTTGCTCCCCTAGGCCATAATGATAAAGAATTTTTCTTTGTGTCCCTGTAAAAAAACTATAAGTGCTAGATTCACCAAAATCTATAGGGTTCGTACTATGGTGACTTACAATATACGTACCAAATTTCAGGTTATTCGAACAAAACGTTTAGACGCTAGCGTGTTCACTCACAGACATACACACATACACACATACATACACACATACACACACACATACATACATCATCGCAAAAATAGTGAAAACGGACTCATTGGACCTCGAAACGTATAGAAACATCAAAATCTCCAATTCGGATTTTTGACATGATTACAATACTTTCCTCACTATAGTGCTCGGAAAGTAAAAATCTAATTTATATATTATATACAGCTTTTTATTTATTTATTTATTTATTTTTTTTTTTTTCAGGGATTAATAAATTTATACGTTTATAAATTTATATGCATATATATATATATATTCCTAATAGAATTTTAAATATTCGGAAAAAAAAAAAATAAATAAAAATAAAAGAAATTCTTGAATTCTTTAGAAAGGTATTGTAATATTATATTTTAAATTGTGACTATTAGAAAAAAAATCTGGAGTGACTCCACTCGACTTTCCGAACATTGAGTAACTAACAGTTTTGTAGATAAAATAAAGAAAGAGGAATTGCTAAACAAACAAAAGAGAGAAAACCATAATAGAGTGTTTTTTTCTCCATATATCACACGAGGTTTTATTTAACGCTACTGAACTTTGAGCCCTTAGATCATAATGATAAAGAATTTTTCGTTTTGTCCCTGTAAAAATCTATAGATGCTAGATTCACCAAAATGCTTATAGTTAGTGCAACAGTGATTTATAATATTCATACAAATTTTCAGCTCAATTGAATAAGGCGTTTAGATGCTATCGCACTTTTAAAAATTTGGTCTCATAGGCCATAATGATAAAGAATTTTTCTTTGTGTCCCTGTAAAAAAACTGTAGTGCTAGATTCACCAAAATCTATACAGTTGGTGCAAATGCGACCTATAACATGTGTACAATTTTTTTGCTCAGATTAATAAGGCGTTTAGACGCTATCACACTTTTAAAAATTTGGCCCCATTGGCCTTAATGATAAAGAATTTTTCTTTGTGTCCCTGTAAAAAAACTATAAGTGCTAGATTCTCCAAAATCTATACAGATTGAGTATCTGTGACCTATAATATGGGTATAAAATTTTTGCTCAATTGAATAAGGCGTTTAGATGCTATCGCACTTTTAAGATTTTGGTCCCATAGGCCATAATGATAAAGAATTTTTCTTTGTGTCCCTGTAAAAAAACTATAAGTGCTAGATTCACCAAAATCTATAGGGTTCGTACTATGGTGACTTACAATATACGTACCAACTTTCAGGTTAATCGAACAAAGCCTTTAGACGCTAGCGTGTTCACAAACATACACACATACACACATACACACATACACACACACATACATACATCATCGTAAAAATAGTGAAAACGGACTCAGGGGACCTCAAAACGTATAGAAACATCAAAATCTCGAATTCGGATTTTTGACATGATTACAATACTTTCCTCACTATAGTGTTCGGAAAGTAATAATGAATGAAGATCTCATTGAATTTTGAATATTCTAAATTTTCACCTGTGCGATCTTATTTGCGGTTATGTATCAGTTGAACATTTATGTCATGATGCAGAATTGCATCTTCAGAAAGAAATCGTAAAAGATGTGCTTTTGGCTAGTGTGAAGCAGTTTTATATGTGTTAATTGTTGTCTGCCTATAGAAGGATCACCGTCTTATAAGGATTTTAATAACTTCCATAGGTGAATAGGTATTGATTGATGTCTGGGCTCAGTTTTAATTTTACTCTACTCATTGCATTAATAAATTGCAGATCGTACTTGTTCAATGTTTTTTGTTTTAACAAATGTGGTTACTTTTAAGAATTTTTACTGTCTCTTATCCATATTGTAGAGAAAGTATTGTTTTCGGGTCAAATTTCCGAGATTGAGTTTTTCTTATAATTACACGCTTTGAGGTTTCCTGAATCCGAAAATCAAATATTTAGCGGTTGATCTCTGTGTGTGTCTGTGTGCCTGTGTGTTATCAGCATATATCAAGAACAAATAAGAGCAGAATGTCCAAACTTGGTGTTCTAAATGTGTATCATATAGGGATACTACACTAAACTATTCGTAGAGATCAAGCAAATGGTTCGTGTACAGGGACACCCAAGAGAATTCAAATACATTTCGTCTATGGGGGAAATTGCAGGTAAGTAGAGTTTAAGCATTTATAGAATACACTAAACTGAATGAAACTAATATATATTTTTTATATGCGTAAAAACATGTTTTATGTAGCATATGGTATGGAAATCATTCACTGTTGGTTTACAAGGCTACACAAAAGAACTAGATTATAGTGCGAGTGCGACAATGTTTGAAAATTGATGGAAGTGCATCTCAGGTTGTGCCGTGTGTTATTAATATAGGATTATATTTGTGTGCACCATGTGGTGTGCACATAATCTTCAGTAGATATACAGGGCTGCCAATATTTAGCCATAACATTTTTTTATTATTATTATTGTTATTGGATGTGCTTTACTATAATACTTTACTATGTCCAGGAAAGCTGCTCAGGAATTGAAATTAATTCCTCATAGCTTTATACTGAATTATGTATTTTTTAAGCTAAATATTCATCACTTGGTTTTTTGTATATTCACGTTTTTTGAGGCTTCCTAAATATCGAAGTCAGGTTTTTAACGTTTGACCTTTGTCTGTGTCTGTTAGAGTAAATTAAAAACAAATAATTTCAGGTGATCCAAATGTTGTATTTTGAGGTTAATACGTTTGTTACTAGAAAAGTTTGATCAAGATTGATAAGTTTCAAGGAATGTTGCGTGTGAAAGTTGTCTGAATAATTTGAAATGAAAATTTGAATTTAATAATAGATTTGAATTCTATATAAATATTGGTACAATAATGAAAGAGGGGATTAAGGGGAGCGGTAGCCTCCCTCACACAGAATTTTTTGTCAAATAAAGCTGTTCCGAAATCTAATTTGAATTGTTTCAACACAGGTTTACATAACAGTAATCGCTATCTTACCCTTTAATCTCCAAACTGTATTTGTAGTATTAAATTTCAGAGTAAGAGAAAGTCGTGTGAGTGACACTGCAGATTATTATTATTATTATTATTATTATTATTATTATTATAAAGTACTTTATTGTGTGTGTGTAAAAGTATTTTTCTTTTATGTATTGCACAAAAAATGCTACTGGAGCAATTCGAGAATTACTGTTGATATATAAAATTTGTTTAGATTTTTCGTTTATAAAGTTTCAATTCCTTTTTCTTTCTTTTCTTTTTTTTTTTTTTTTTTATGTATTGGTACATGATTTCTGCCCTCAAAAATTGTAAAAGTAGTCTCTTTTAAGAATTTTGCGTTTATAAATTGTTTTACTGTAAAATATAGGTGACACGAGCAATCTCAGAATTACTATTTATCTCTAAATTTTTAATAGGAGTTTCTTTAATAAAGTCTTAATCTCTTTTATTCTTTTCTGTATTGCACAAAAAATGTCTTACGGGGTTATAGTATATGTTTCGAAAGCTAAAAAAAGAATACTTTCTCTATTCTTTTTTAAACATAATAGATAAAATTTCGTATTCAAAATTTTGAGCATATAAAAGGATAACATTTAAACAATATTTTATAAAATTTTCATTAAAAATTTTGGAAAATTCAGCCGGTGGTCGTGGTTTTAGCACACAATTTCTCAGAAACTAATGCGTTGAAATCTTAATGAAAAGTTGTACACTTCTGTAAAATAGAATTGACTAAGTGCTGTAAGAAGGATCTTTCTTTCTCCCCCCCCCCCCCCCATTACAACTATTTTTAGAAGGTTATACGCAGAGTAAAAGGAACTGAAAACTGTTTTTGCATACAACTCTAGAAAATTTTTAATTTAACTTCTTTAATTAATTAATTAATTATATTTTTATTGTTCATTCAAGCGTTAGTCAATTCTATTTAATAAATATGCTTTTTCTAAGTCTTCGAAAGCCATGTAACGCCTTAAAAGTAGTCACTTTTAAGAATTTTACGTTTATATAGTGCTTTATTTATAAATTTAGGTTACAAGAGCAATTCGAAAATTACCACTGATTTATAAATTTCGAATAAGATTTTATTTAATAAAATCTT
This sequence comes from Salticus scenicus, assembly GCA_963930645.1. NCBI lineage: Eukaryota > Metazoa > Arthropoda > Arachnida > Araneae > Salticidae > Salticus > Salticus scenicus. The sequence goes on from OZ005648.1 coordinate 106,733,321, forward strand.
AATTTCTTTTTATCCTTTTATGCATATATATATGATTACTTAAGAAAAAGTGCGTTACAGATAGACACTTTTAAGAATTTTGCATTTATAAAGCGCTTTACTGTAAAAACTGGGTCACAGGAATTGCTTTTAGAATTACTATTGGCCTATAAATTTTGATTATCATTTTCTTCAATATACACTTTTAAGAATTTTGCATTTATAAAGCGCTTTACTGTAAAAACTGGGTCACAGGAATTGCTTTGAGAATTACCACTGGCTTATAAATTTTGATTATCATTTGCTTTAATAAAATCTTATTTCTTTTTTTATCCTTTCATGTATATGTATATGATTGTTTTAGAAAAAATGCTTAATTTATGCCTATTTTAATAATTAAAATTGTGATTTATTATATAGTGTATGCATATATAAAGAAAGAAAAGAAAGAAAGTTGTTTAAAATGAAATAAAAACTTTGTTCAATAAAAAATGCCGTTGTCGCTAATTATTGGATGTTTCATATTTGGTCAATTCCATTAATTATCGTTAGTGAATTTATTAATTTCATTTTTGCATCTTACTGAGAAATGCACTCTTACTTTAAAAACACATCAAAATTCGACTCAATCTCGTCAAAAAGATTTTGATTTTTCTTAATAGTTGAATTCTTGCGATTTTTTTTTTTTTTTTTCCCTTGACCTTATCAAGAGGAAAAAAAAAAAAACATATTCTTAATTTTTAAACATATTCAATTTTAAAAATTAAGAATATGTTTCATTTAATCAGATTAAGCAATCCAAAGTACAATTTGTTAATCAGAAATATGAAAAAAGAACTGGATGAGGATTCTTAATTTCAACTCTGTAACATTTTGAAGTAAATTTTGAATGAAGACATAATTTAAGATAATAAACATGCAAAAATTTCTCTAAGAGATTTCTAAGATAATCTGGCTAAAAATAGGCGATTCTTAATAAATTTTCTCATTAAAAATTGAGATAAATTTACAAATGTAAAACCATTATTTCTTAAATTTTGAAGACAAATGTCAGTTAAGAAATTATGGTAGTTAAGAAATTGTTATAGAAATAGTTAAGAAATTATGGTAGAAAAGGTAAGATTTCTAAATTAAATTTCTCTAAGATACTTTTAACGTAGTGGGGCTTGATATAACCGATTTTTAATAACATTTCTCAACCAAAATTCATGTAATATTACAACTTTATATCCATTATTTCTTATAAGATATTTCTAAAAAAAAAAAAAAAAAAAATCTTTTTAAGATACTTCTAAGATAGTGTGACTGAAAGAAGCGGATATTTACTAGCATTTTCGCATTAAAAATTCATTTAAATTTCCCTAAGATAGTGTGGCTGAAAGTAGCCGATTCTTAATAACATTCCTCATTGAAAATTCATGCGAATTTGTGATTTTCAATACATTTTTTCTTAACTTTCTTTATAATACTTCTAAGATAGAAATTTCTCTAAGGTAGTGTGACCAAAAGTAGCCTAAAATTAATAAATTTTATCACTCAAAATTCATGCAAATTTACAATTTTAAATCTATTATTTCTTAACATTCTCTAAGATAGTGTAGCTGAAAGCAGTCGATTCTTACAACATTTTTACATTGAAAATTCGTGCGAATTTGTAATTTTAAATGCATTATTTCTTAACTTTCTTAAAGGTACTTCTAAGACATTGTGGCCGAAAGAGTCAATTACAGTAAAACACCGTTTATACGTTTTTCAAGGCACTGGCGTAAAAGGACGTATAAATGAAAAGACGTATAATCGAAATTTTAATAATAACACTTTGATTGCTACAAATTTAATGGCACTTAAATTTATATGAAAATACAAATTAATAATGTTTCTTAAGTTAGTAAATGTATATTATATATTTTTTAAGACAATAATTAATTAAAGAGAAAAAAAAAAAGATTTATTATAAAAAGTGAGAAAAATCATGCTATTAATGCATGACTGGGTATTAATTACATATATCATATATATTGAGTTACATTACATATATCATATATATTACGTTATTAAAAACTGCATAAACACATTTTAAATACTAATTATATATGTTGGGTATCTTCAATAATAAAGATACGATTTATGTCCACACAGATAGTTATCTAATAACATTAAAAATCTTTAATATTCGTCTCATTTGCTACTTTTATATGAGTATTAAAAATTCTACAGTGAATTCAATTGATTCTTTGATCAGTATTCTTCGATCTTTCCTGTGTTCCTCTATTTAAGATGCTTTCTAGAAAAAATCCGTCTTATTTAGAATGGAAAATAATGAGAGGTCGAGAAATTTTGCTAATTTTAGTTAAGTGGAAAAGACGTATAACCGATATTAGCGGCGTATAGACGAAGAATTTTTTGCATTAAATGTATAGGAATGAATCGGGACTTCATTAAAAGGGCGTATAAATGTAAAAGACGTATAAACGAGAGACGTATAAACGGTGCTTTACTGTATTATCAATATTTTGTCATTGAAAATTCATACAAATTTACAATCTTAAATCTATTATTTCTTAATTTTCTCTAAGATATTATTTAGGTAGTGTGTCTGAAAGTATAGCCGATTATTAATAACAATTTCTCATTGAAAATTCACGCGAATTTGCAATTTTCTCAGTGCATTATTTCTTAACATTCTCTGAGATACTTCTAAGGTAGAAATTTCTCTAATATATTTTTAAGGTAGTGTGGCTGAAAGTGGCCGAAGATTAATAAATTTTCTCATTGAAAATTCCTGCAAATTTACAATTTTAATTCTATTATGTAACTTTCTCTTTTAAACTCCTAAGCTAGAAATTTCTCTAAGATACTATAGCCGAAAGAGCTAATTCTTATTAATATTTTGTCATTCAAAAATTATGCAAATGTACAAAATTTTAAATCTATCACTTTTTAATTTTTTATCATATCCAAACTTAAGCCACTTTCACTTGGATCAATTTCATCGTATAAATCATTGCGCAGAATCATCAGAGATGAGGAAGAATGGTCTTTCCCCCCTTTTCCTCTTTCGGAGTCAGACAGTCCGATCCTATCAGCATTATATTGTATTTTTATTCGCTAAAAAGTCGGAAACATGTGCGTAATAAAATCGATAGATCTAATGTTCTGAAATGCCAACCAGTTGACACGCAAATGGAAACCCATTTATTCTTATAAATGCCACACCCAAGTCGAAATAAGTAAGTTATCCATAGAATAATACCTTGAATAAATGTTTTATATATAAGTTTTATTTTTGTACTTAATAATACCTTTGATCGAAAAAATAAATTAATAATAATAATAATCTGGTCACTCACGCTAATTTATCTTAACCATTAGACATATAATTATAGTTTTAAGTGTAACATATGAGGTATGAGGTACAGCATCTGAAATTTTCTAGTGCATTTTAAGCGACATTTCAAAAACAATTGCGTTTGATAAAACTTCTTTGAATATTGTACCAATATTCATAAAAAGTTTATAACATTAATTAAATTCTAAAATTTGTTTCAAATTATTCTTAGAATGGCTGCACAAATCATTCTCCATAATTTATTGAACTAATTCTGAGTATCCCATTTTAATTATCTTATAGCTATACAAAGAATGTACTTAGCACAGCACGGGGGGAAAAAATCATACGCTTTACATAGATTATTGACATTTCCAATTGTACATACCCATTTCATCGTTTAACCTTTAGTGTACTTTGCCTACGGGATTACGTAACGAACAAACAGAAAGATATGTAGACTAATAGAATTTATAATCACTCTTAAGCATTACTGGAAAGTGTTACAAACGCTTAGCACAAACGGAAATGCAATTTCGACAATTTCCAATTGCAGCCCTTAAGGTACCTGAATATTTTAGTTCAGCCTTGCGATTCTCAACGCTAAAAATACCATATTTTATAGAAGACTTATTTTTAGCATACGAATAATAAATGTTAATTTCACTATGATTTGTGCAGTACAAAATTATTTAAATATAATTTATTAAAATGCCTCTTATAGAACGCAGTGCATTGGCATTCTTTTGAGTGTCCTTGTACACAAAACATGGGTACTATTTATACTATTTTGAATAGGGAACATGCCACAGTGAATTTGAATAACATATATCATTTTGAAGAAATTCTGAAAATGTTTACGGACACTGTATACGAACATACGGACACACAGACAGATTAACTAATTCAAATCATAATCACTCTTAAGCATTGTTAAAATATGTTAAGAATGTTTAATAAAAACGAAAATGCTGTTGTAGCGATTTCCAGTTATAACCCTTAATACATCTGAATATTTTTGTGAGACCCTATAAATCTTAATATTAATTATACTATATTCTATAGATTTATTTTTTGTGCATATGGATAATACATGTCAATTTCATTATGATTTTGCAAAACAAAGGCATTAAAATATGGTTTATAGAAATATCTCTCATAGAATGTATTGCTTTGGAATACTTTCGTGTGTACCTGTACACAAACCAATGGTAGTATTTACTACATTTTTGATAGGGAACATCCTATATAGTGAACTTGAATAACATATATCAATATCAATTTCAAGGAATTCCATTAATATTTAAGGAAGTTAGAGCTCGGAGATACAAGCAAATAAGTCGAAGTCATAAACACTTTTTAACTTTGTTGGTAACACACATGGAAAAAATAACACATATTGAAAAGCCATTTCAATACGGGTTAAAAATGCATAACACATACTGAAATGCACTTCGAGCCATTTCCAAACAGCACTAATAATGGGTTGTTGTGCATTCTGTATAAAAAGAAATAATTCTATTTAAAAAATATATATATCCTTTGAATTAAGTGTATGTGCATATTGCATGTATTATCAAGCAAACATTTTTACTTCGAGCTTTCGTGTCCATGGAATATTTCTAACTTTTACATAAAGCAAACACTAAGTAGAAGTTTTTATGAGATTTACCTTAAATTCTATAGATTTTCAGAATATCACTGTCAACGATAAGAGGCTCATCTATCGTCGACGGCAGCTGAATCCCATGTTATTCTATGGATAAATTTGATACCCAAATTACTCATTACCGAATGCATCTTTTTGAATTCCGTTTTACTTTCAGAAAATAACAACTGATTAATTTATATTTGTTTTCCAAAAATTTAATTACAAAATTTTTAATATTTCGTTTTAAAGTTGTAAAATGCGGAAAGTTATATATGTATTTTACGCTCTTTATAACTTCAATATGAAATACTAAAAATAAAAAAAATAAAAAATAAAAAAAAAATAAAAAAAAAACGATTTTTGGAAAACAAAAGCAAAAAATAAATGGTTGTTAATTTTCTATATGTGAAAAATCGATTTTCACATATCATCGATCGTAGTTTAAAAAATGCACCATGCAATGAATAATTTGGGTATACCAAATTTCTCCATGGAATAGCATGTGATTTGGCAATCGGTATGGAGTTCGTTTAAGAGACCAGACTGTGAGTTAAAAAAGGAGATTTTCTGCGAGTAAAAAAAAAATTTACGCGTAATTATGTCAACCATAAAATTGCGGAAACTTTTTACATTGATATTTTACTGTGCCATCAATGGAAAACTCAATCGTAATCAAATAAATCAGCTGTATAATCTTGGTAAATTTAATGCATAATTTTAAATTTAACGTATAACAATTTCCCTAATATAAATTTGCTAATTTGTTTCTTAAAAGATAAATCTACAACTCGATAAATTATAAATACCCGAATAAGAACTAATAAAAACAGCAGGGCAGGCAATGATAACAGCAGTCAATGATAGAAGCAAGCAGGCAATAAAAGGTTTTCAGAACAACATTACTAGCTTGCAAGAAAGCTGGTGAAAAATTTCCTTGTTTACAAAATCAATAGTAATTTTTAAGAATTTTACGTGTTGTACTCGGATAGTTTTTACGGATATTATAGATGGCCTATCAAAAACTAGATACCACATTGATTTGTCAAATATGTCTAAAATGCTGTGATAAATAGTATAAACTTTTTATTTTAAATGTGTTCTGCTCGGCAGTCAATTTTTGCACATTGGGACCAATTGGAATTGCCATACTCATACTGCATAAAGTGGACTCTGAAAAAACTACGAATATCTATGCCTGAACCGGTATTTTAACCATGCGTTGAGTCCAGTGCGTTGACCATTCAGCCACTAGATGTAGTATGAGTTTAATAAAATTTATTCAAATGTCGCTTTCCAGATAGAATTTTGAGATTTTGAAAACTTTTTTTTATCCATCATTATTGTAAGTCAGAAAGACTTTTTAAAAGCTTTTAGCAAACGGCATAATACCTTGTAAGAAGGGTTATAAAAGAGTTTCTAGTTGACAAAATCAAACGTAGTCTCTAAAGCTGCCGGTCTTCAAAAGGTAAAAATTGTACTGTGAAACGTTAAATATTGCTGCAAACTATGTCATAAGTTAAATTTCGGAAACCTTTCCGGAATAATCCATTGGAAGGCGAATTCGATCACTTTCGTAATATTATGTGTTTTTGGGGTAGGGGTAACCGGGGTAATTTTTAGACACGACACTTTGGGGTAATTCTTAAACGCACTTGGTGTTTAAAAGCTATTAACATTTATTTGATTTTGCATTTGAATTTAAGTTTTTAAATGTCTTTTCTCATTGTATAAATATTTCCGAAGCAGTAATCCACATATTAGCAAGTTTCCTATTTCACTAGAAAAATATCTGGGAAAAATTACCTATCAACTTTTACTTAAAATATTTTCAAATTCGTTTATTGCATATATTTATTTACTTTAGTTGCAGATTTTAAATGGTATTAAAGAAGAAATTCATTACCTTCAAATATATTAACAGAAAATTGCAGAATTCATAAACTGAGATGAGTATAGACTTTTCTAAAACGCATTGTTGCATTGTTTCATGCTGGGATAATTCTTAGACAATCCTTAGAGTAATGTATAGACATCTTAGGGTAATTATTAGACAATGAGAAAATAGGTTTAAATTATTTTTTATATGTTGTAGTCAAAGGTAAATTTAATATAATGTAAAAAATGGTATTTAAAGAGCCCAGTAACTATTGATTATCCATTTATTGATTATATTAGATACAATTTAAAAAGAAATCTATAAGTATTATAAAACTAAGTACTTTATTAAAAAATCAGGTAACTTAAACTATTATATTTACAATTCATAATAAAATAAAACTCATTTGAACAAAAACGTTAAGTTACAGTCAAAAACATTAAATTATTACAATGAATATACAGACTCTAGCTTGTTAACTATAATCTGATGTCTTTATTTACTTTCTGTGAAAGAACTTGAAAGGGATTCTAAAGGTGGAACTAGATTATTTATTTATCCTTAAAGTAAGGTATTAGTAACTAAAACATTTTAAGATAATAATAAATAGGGATACAGTTGCTATGAATCTGATGATTATATGAAAATAATAAAAGAAAAAGATGGAGAAAGTGTTTCCTTAAAGAAAAAGAACAACACTTCAAACAAAAATATTTTGCCAAAAGAATCTAGAAGTTCTTCAGATGATGAAAGTTTTGACAGCGATGGCATCCTCTGACATCAGTTTAATAGGCAACTCTGATGCTATCATTAATATTAAAAAATATGTCTTACGAAGAAGTCCACATCAACTGAAGCTACACTTAACAAATGTAATTAATAAGATTGCCAGTGATAAATTTTTTGCTGTTTATTACGAAACTTCATATTATATTGGAAAAGTGTTGAAGGTCTTTAAAGAAAATGAAAAGAGCATCCGGAATTGAAATTTTTGAAATGGTATGAGGATAACAAATTTTAATGATGTACCAGATTTTGAGAAAGTTCCTGAATCTATTTTAGGGTCCAATTCAGGCAGATTCTGTTTATTCCTTCAAAGCTTCAAGCAATGATTAGATTGCTAGCGTTTATAGAACCCTTATGAAGTTCCATAAGGACGTTTTTGTGAGTGAACTGAGAAAAATTAATTGAAGTTATTTGTGTTTCAAGTTGAAATGGATAATAACTTCATGTTAATAAAGTCTGTTTTTTGAGTTAATTTACTTTTTAATTATTCTGCTTTATCGCCACAACTGACCTAGTATCTAGTGCATCCAGATTTAATAATTAAACTACGTTTTTAGTTATTGCCATGTTTTCCCTGATTTTTATAAAATGTTATAAAGTGTGAAATCAAACATGTAACATTTTTTTTGTGTGTGTGTGTGCATTTAATTGCCAATTATTTGACCCTATTTGAAGTACACAATAAAACCAAATACTGACTGACTAGTACTGTTTGTAAAAACCTTATTTTCTATTCATAAAACATAGAAATCCAGTAATATAATAATTACCCCCTGCATTTCTAAGAATTACACCAATTGCCGGGGTAATTCTTAGACATGTTTTTATTTTTATTTTTTAATTTTTCTTTATTTACAAAGACATTAATTGAGTATTCTGATAAGATAATTCATATAATATTAACAATATAAAAATATAAAATTTGAACTACATCCAAAGAAACCCTTTTTATAACAAAAATTTACTTTTTGTCTAAAAATTACCCCAGTTACCCCTAGAACCTTTTTAGTTAAATGCTTGATATTTTAGCCCCAAGTTAAAATTGAGAAATGATAAATTTTGTTTACCAAAAATATTTCAAATATTTCCAAAAATTCTTTTGTTTATTTCCTAAATTTCCCCGACTTAGTCCTATGCTTCAAGATCTGTGGAGTTCTTGCAGCTTTAAGTGCAAATGAAAACTCAACATTCGAAAATATTTCTAATCTCGTGATGAAAAGGCGTGTTGCTAAATTGAAATGATGCTGACCTACTAAACTGAAATCACACTTTTCATAACACCTGTTCAGTAGCTTTTGCAAGTAATGATTCTTGTTACAATAACATTTCGTGTCGGGGGTGTAGCTCAGTGGTAGAGCGTTCGCTTTGCATGTGAAAGGCCCGGGGTTCGATCCCCCGCACCTCCATTGCTTTTTTTAATTTAAATCTGAAAATAATTTTTGTATTTCAATATTGTTTTATTTAGATGAAAATTAATGTAAAATTTGCAGCTAAATATAATTGTGAAAAATTGCTTACTCTGATATTAGTTATGAGTGAGTGAAGAAAAAAAAAAGAGAAAGCCCACCATTTTTACCCTTTTAAAAATTTTAATCCCTGTTTTTAATCATACCTTATTTCAATCATCTGATTGTGCTTAAAAATTTGTTCACTTTTTAGCAGTTATACATACATGCCTCTTGTTTTAAATATTTATATTTTGATTTATTTATTTCAATATTAATTTCAATTAATTAAATATTCTAGTATATTATAATTTTATTTTTTTCGTTGACAAACTAAAGCAAATGTAATAAAATAGTCTGTAACAGAAAATCTGTAATTTCATTTGCAACATCACTTGTAATTTCATTAAATATTTGCAGCATTTAAGTTACATAAAATAAATTGGAATGTTAGCTATAATGAACAGACACAATAACTTCACAATAAACAAATTACTATTTAACCAAAATCGCATTTAATTTTGTGGTAAACTTCTTGAAGTCTGACTAGAAGTCCGCACCCGTTTTCACTGACAAACCAGGTGTTTCCCCATTCCGCAAAAGAAATTATTTGATTGAAATATAGAAAGAAGAAAAAAAAAAGAAAAATATCTTATTTATTTTAAAAAATATCTTTGAAAATAGTAAATAAATTGAAAATTTTAAACATAATTTCATGCGAAAATGAATTGAACTATGTAAACCTATTTTCAACAAACTATATTTTTTATATTATAGTAAACTACTTAACAAAAAATAAATAAATAAAACCTGTAAAGACCAAATTATCGCTGATAGTTTTAATGTAAAATTTGCTTTAAAATAACTTTTATTTCATTAGGGATTTTTTTTCTCTTTCCTTTCCCCCTCTTAAGACTTTTATTAACATTATTAGTAATTTTAATAATGACAATAAAAATTATTTAAAATAAACTCTTCAAAGTGTTTCCTAAACTAAAATTTAGTACTATGAAAATTATTATTATTATTATTAAGTATTATTTTACAGGGTTTTCTCCTAAATAATTAATCTAGATCCGTTTCTCATTATAGAAAGTCTTACTCAACAGCAATTTTTTATAGGATCCGTCTATAAATTATCATTATCGTTACCGCAATAAATAATTTTTATAAAAAATACCGATATGTCGTAATGGTAACTTCTTTGGTCGCATTATTAGTATCGCGTCCTTTAATTTTATAACATCTAAAATACTTCGAATTCGGATTAAGCATTAAATAATAAACACATTAGGTTCTGTTTTAGCACTAAATCACTATTAGAAAATTCTGTTTAGTAATCAAAGGGGTTTATAAGGCAACCTTTTATTATCTTTGCAATAATTTTTTATGACATATAACCTTTACGTTTGGCATTTTAGGGTGTTGACAAGAATCAAGTGACTTTATATAATATGTATTTTTACACACACCCTCAATACCAAATCGTAGTAAACTCTTCATTACACTTGTGTGTCTCACGACTTAATGAAAACATTCATCCGACTCTTTGAAAAATATTTTATAAGAATCTATCTTTTTACAACATTAAATATGTATCTAACGAAAATTTAAACATGCTTTTACTCGCTAATGTATATTCTTTGTGTTTCAGGGAATATGACGAAGACATTGGTCTCACTAAACCAGATGATGAGGTACATTTACTTAAATATTCTCTCTATATATATTGCAGAAACTGTTGTCGTGCACACATAAGCAATATATGAATACTATATAGGGTGTCCCTTAAATGAGAAGGAAATTTTGTTTTTGTTTATGTTTCTTTGTTTTTTCCTTTTTTGAAATCCAATACGCATATCCTTCAATTTTTTTAGAAAAATATCAGCTCCCTGGGATGATGTTAACACGTGCCGAAATGAAAGGAAAACGTTGTTAGGATTTTTCTCGTCAATTTGGCACGTGTTAACATTATCCCAGAGAGTTGCTATTTTGTTAAAAAGTGTTTAGGATAAAAATAAAATAAATAAATAAATAAATAAAAAATAGAGGGTATGCGTATCAAATTCCAAAAAATAAAAAAAGAAGAAAAGAAAAACAAAATTTCTCCCTCATTTAAGAGACACCCTAGTATGCAGGGCTAGCAGCGTTCTTAAAATTTTACCTGCATTTTCTTATATTGTCGCCAATATCGCCAAAAGACAAAAAAGTTTAATGTTTTAATGCTGAAATATTGTGTAAAAAAATACAGTAACCGCCGCTTAATAAAATCAATGGTTAATAAAATCAGCCGCTTAATCTGATCAAATATGCAGGACCAAAATCAAATTAATACAAACTACTTTTGAAGCCGCCGCTTAATAAAATCAGCATCGCCGGTTACTAAACTCAAAAATATCAATTATGCACAGTTATTATTATTATTTTTCTTTTTATTATTTACATTGTGATTTTTTTTTTTTTTTTTTTTTTTAATTTACATTGTGATTTTTCAAGGAACGTTTTTTTCAAAATACAGTAATAAGTTATAAATTTGATTTGTAATGATATACAGTAGCCGCCGCTTTATAAAATCACGTTTGTTTTCATCAAACTGATTTTATTAAGCGGCTGATTTTTATATCCGGCGAACATGCCCGAACTAATAAAAAGAATATTCATTACCTAAATGTGGAAAGAAATTCTTCTTCGCCCTTCCATCTATCAACTAGCCATCTGTAGGAATGAAGTTTTAGATACTTATTCATGTAAAATTTTCAGCTTTTAGGGACAAAATTACGGTTAAAGATGGAAATTTTCTTTGACCTGACATTCTTGTACCTATCTAGAAGTGCTACGTTGATGACTTCTGCTCTCCTTATTCATTTTCGCTGGCAATTCACTCTTCCATTTGGTACAATTTAGGCACTGATATCATTTTTATTATAGTGTTTACATGAATCAAACTGAGAAATTTCAAGCTTCGTTTGATTACACATTGGAAGAAAACCATCATTCTTTGTCAAAATTTTGCGCTTTACCTTAAAAAAAAACTTCCCACTTGCATATCTTCCAGCTAAGTTGCTTCAAAATAAGAATTACAAACACTATTTGAATATTTTAAGACAGAACAAAATATTCATTGGCCAATCATTTGAAGAATTTATACCTCGAATTCATAACTACAACACATGGCAGGGCGTGTTTTTTTTTTTTTTTTTTTTTTTTTTTGAGGCACATAATTTTCAACAAAGAAATAATGTGATGGCTTGTTGTGTTTTGTTTCTTTTCTCCTTTTCAAAAATCCAGTGAGAAAATATAATCCGTTGTTTAGCTTACATACTGTCATTTTTACTGTTGAAGAAATTTTCTTTTGAGTTTATTATCCGGCGATGCTGATTTTATTAAGCGGCGGTTTGTACTGATTTGATTCCGGACCTAGTAATTTGATCAGATTAAGCGGCTGATTTTATTAACCAGTGATTTTATAAAGCGGCGGCTACTGTATATATATTTTAATTCCTAAATATTAAAAGGCGATTTCTAGTTCTTATTTTGAGATTACTATAATTCATGAGGTTTAAACGTAAAGATTTTAAATCAATAAGAACAGCGTGAACTTTTGATAAAGTAATGATGATTTTCCTCAAGAAGGAAAGTGCATAGGAACTTGGAATACATTTAATTTACTTATATCGAAGGAATAATTAATTATCTATCAAAAATGAATTAATATTGTTTACTAATACCATTATTCGTTACTTTTGAAATTTTATCCCAAATTCAGAAAAGTATTTTTTCTTACTTGAGTGCAAGAACATTCGCCGGATATAAAAATCAGCCGCTTAATAAAATCAATTTCGCTCAGAACAAATGTGATTTTAATAAGCGGCGGGAACTGTATATGTTTTAAAATAATGGTGACAATATAATAAAATGAGCGTAAAATTTAGGAACGCTACGACTACGAGGATTGATTATATATATTAATTATTGACTCTGTGTCTCTAATCTGATTAATTAAAAATTTTATCATATATATATATACATAAATCTCTAAAATAAATATTCTTTATTTAACTAACTGAAAAAGATGAGTCATGTGATTTAGGAGTGAGGCCAAATTAAACCTGTTCATAAAAATTAAAAAGGATGAGTATTATTATTTTTCTACAACTCTGTTTAATTGAATAAATTATAAAGACAAAAATTATTTTGATACTTTTTTTTTTTTTTTTTTTTTTTTCAAGCAAAGGTTAAAACCTTATCACACTTAAATTTAAAGACTCTTCATTGTTAATATAATAAAAATTAAGTAAGCTCAATAAATAAATAAATAAATAAAATAGTCAAAGTATGTTTTTAAACATGAACTGAAAACAGTAAAAACCTGCTTAAATTACGGAAATTAATGTCGCAATATGTCGTAGAATATAATTTGAAAAATGCTCTATCTTCTGTATGTTATTTCAATTTTTAAAAATTATAAAACTAAATACCCTCTTAATTTTATTTATTAATTTATTTTACTTTATTTTATGTACTTATTTTGAACCAAACTACAGCGTCTAGAATAAACAGTGTGGCAATCGCCTACAACCGTGATGTTAAAATGATGCTACAGAAATTAAGCTTACCCAGATGTCGCTGTGATCGAAGCTATTGCTCAAATCGAAGACCTGATTGGCTTTTCCCAGTTTCGTCAGTTTAATCACGTGATCTAAGGATATAATTAACCAATAGGGAGTCTCGGTTTTGTTGTCGTGACTCGTGACCCTAGCTTCGATTACAATGACATCTAGTGACAGGCTTAATTTTTTTAGTACAATTTTATTCACAACATCATGAAATGTTTTACTACAATTTCACACTTTATGCGAGTTATAGTATAATGTAAAAGCAAAATACTTTATCTGTTAAAGATATAATCAAAAATTTGGTTCAACAGTCACATTAAAAAAAAAAAAAAAAAAAAAAAAAGTATTCAAACGTTTGTATATGTTTTCACACCTTAAAAAATAAAATTTACACAAGTAAAATGTTGCTCGACAACAAAAGTATGCAATTTTATTGAAAATATATTTCATTTTTTCTAATAAGGTCAAGAGGATAATCAGTATTTTCCGATGTTGAGAAAATAAATTAAAGTAAAGCTTCTTCGGAGAAAAAATCATTAGATCTTTTTTTATTATTATTATTAACAGGCTGCAAAATAGAGGCCGTTTTAAAGTGCATCTCAAATACCGACGGCTTAATTTGGTTGCACAGCTGTTCAATCTAACTTACGTTAATTAATTATTTTCTAAACTCGCTAAATCTAAAAGTTTTGAACTCTTTGAGTCTTTTCGGAATTTATTTATTTACTTATTCTAGATCCTTTTTTTAAGTGGCTACTCAAACCTAGGTACGACATCGATTATCAAGATACAGTTACCAGTATCATTTTCAAATAATTGAGCTATATATTATTCTACAATAAAAATTGATACAAAGAATTTAAAATTACCATTAATGGTACCGTACTTTGCAATGAATGTTTTTTTGTGCTCTTGGAATTTATAGACAATAAAAACAAATGCCATCAAATAGTTAAAAAAAAAAAAAAAATGAAAAGAAAATTTTAAAATGATGTTATATAGTAAAATAAAAATTTATTTATTCATAAATAAACTAGAAACAAACAAAAGGCTGAATATCAGTTTATTTAATAATAAAAGTATCTGAATAGAACGCATAACAGAATCTTTAACTAATGTTAAATTGTACTTTAATTTTTTTTTATAAAATATGTATAACTATCATGCATTAGCTAGAGATCAAAAACATTGTAGTGCAAGGTTTTGATTCTATGATTATTTAAGTTATATTTTATTGTGGCGGGTTTACTTTCTTCTTGATGGAAATTTCATCATCAAGAATGAAAATGACTTTTTCATTTCTTTGCTTGAATATGATTTCTTAACAGATCAAAATATTCAGGATAATTTGCGGATTAGAAATTGCATCAATAAGTTTTAAGAAACTAAACGATTCATCTATAGAAACACATCTTTTATATGTATAAAAAATCTTCACAAAAACTTTACGAAAATTCTTGTCTACCTGACAAAATTATCTCATTTTTTCTGCTACATATTTTTATGTTTTTTCAGCAGATCAAAACTCCTGAAGATATCACTCTATATCCTCAACCGTCTACTGTAAGATTTTTAGTTTTTTATGGCATGTGATTTGATTGTGGAATCCATCTATTCCTGCCTTCTTTCGACGAATGGTTTGCAGTTCCCCCTGCATCTATAAATTATAAAAACAAATATCATTGAACATTAAACGAAAACATCTGACTCAGAACATGATGAAAATTAGAAAGACATAAGCCAATAAAAAAGACTTAGTACAACCCTTGATTTTAAATCGGAAAAGGAATAAGATACCGAAAAAAAATTTTGTATTAATCTGAAAGGGATTTAATTTCATTTGGTGCAATATAATACTATCCGCGATTGTAATGAAATGCTCGCCCTCTGGTGGGCTAAGGTCAGTGTTGCCAGACTTGGGGATTTCTCCCCATTTTGGGGGAATTTTGAAGCTTCAGGGGAAATATTTGGGGACAGAGATTTAGTGGGGAACAGTTTGGGGAAAACAAAAAATTGGGGAAATACACGGGGATTTTCTTTAAAATTTGTAAAAGATGACATTTTCCTAAAATTAAAAAAAAAAAAAAAAAAAAAAAAGAGAGCAATTCTGGAGGTTATTTGTATTTCAGAAATAGAAAAGCAACTTTTTCATCTTTAAGATTAAAAATTTATTATTTTTTTTTCCCCCCACTTGTAATCTCTGATTCCAGGAACTATTTGGTTTATATGTGTTGTAGCAAGTATAGTGAATGCTAAATACTTATTGATTACTGCTTCGCTTGAATAATCAAACTTATAGTAAGCTGAAATAGCGTAAATTTGGATGGTTTGTGTTAGCTAGCTTGAATTTTGTAAGTTCCCTGGGTATACCTTGTTTTTGATGCATTTAAAAATAAATAAATAAAAACTGTTTTTATATATATTATGGGTTAAGTACAAATTATTAGACATTAGGAATCTCAGAAAGACAAATAGACAAAAGTTACACAAATTTAAAATTTTCCGAAAACTAGCATATTGAAATTTATTTTTGTAAATGGGGATTTTTTTCTATAAAGAGCTTCATTTGGAGAAAAATGTGAGCTTAAATTCATTAAATATTTTTTAACATTTTCAAAAAAATTTACATTTTTAGTATAAATTGAGTTGGGGATTTTTTTGGAAAAAACCCTAGTTTTGGGGAAATTTGAGAACTGTTTGGGGAAATTCACTTTGGACCATCTGGCAACACTGGCTAAGGTGAAATTATCACACCACTGCATATCCTCATATTATGCAATCGACTTTCCATGATGAAATGGCGGAGAAAGAATAATAATTACACGTGGCTGTTATATTTACTAACAACTGCAGTGTTCAGAGAGCGCCATCTATCGATCATTACAAACGCGGATACCGAATAATTCGGAGTTCATCCTTTGTTTCTACTGCTTGCAATGCATTTCCCATCATATACAATTTACTTTTTCTTACTTATGATGTCTTGATTTATAATTTTCCCACAGTCATTGATCACATGCATCAGAAAAATGTCTTTGATACATTAAACCACATCCAACTGTTTCCCTAAGAGTATTAAAAATATTTTATTTTGGTCATTTTAAACACTTTTCCTTCTTTTCCTCCCAACCATACCTTTGAAGCATGTCTGTTATTAGACAGCACGATATCTCCCAAGTTTCTTGAGTGCATTTCATTCATTTATATTATTGGCAGTAAAACATTTCATCAGGTTCCAAAGTACCCGAAACATATGGCGAAAAGCGCAAATGTGATAAAATAAAATAATTCCATCTTTTATTTTCTATTTATAATTTAAATTCTCTTATGATGCCGTCACTTATAAGCTTATTTTATAATTTTCCGAAATCACTGATCACTTGCATCAGATGATTTTTTTCATACCTTACACCACATCCAATAGTTCCCTAATGAATGTCAGAAAATGTTTTGTAAAGTTAGGTGATTACTTTTCCTTCTTTTCCTGTCAATCATATTTTTGATGCAGCATGAAATTATCGAATAGACTTCATTCACTTATTTATTTATAATGCCTACTCAGGGATGGAACATTGGCACAGAACTTGTACCTCTATTAATGAAACAAAATTTTCTTCTTAAATCAACGATTTTATAGGTAGAGAAATTTTTTAAACGAATGCTGGTATCAGTTCTACGCCAATGTTCCACCCAAAGTCTGACTATCGCACGGACACACGGGGCTTATGCCCTGGGCACGAAATTTCTGAAGGGCAAACAATTTAAATTTTAATAATGGTTAAAACTATCTTATCTAAATCCCCCCAGCTTTTTTTTTCTTTTTCATTGTTGTTGTTTTGTTTTCTAACTCAACTGTGTTTTAATTATATGAATAAAATTTTAAAATAAATATATCGTTTTGCTGAAAGAAGTAATTTCATTACAGCCAAAACCAGAAATAGATTAATTTTTTGATCAAACACTTTTTCCAGTCAGTCTGCTTTTTCATCTGCTATAAATCATAGTATAACAGTTTTTTTTTTTTTTTTTTTTTCTTAACTGAGGAAGGGGGGGATTGGATATCCAAAGGGGGCACAAAAATTTAAAAATGCCCTGGGCACAAAAATTTGTTCGTCAGGCCCTGGTTCCACCCCTGCTTATTTCAAACCATTAAGAGTAACCCCAAACCGATGAGAAAAAAAGAAAACGCGATGAAATAAAATAATTCCATTTCCATCATATATAATTTATTTTTTCTTACTTATAATATCCTCATGTGATAGCCTATTTTATAATTTTCTGCGATCACTGATCACATACATCAGAAGAAATGTCTTTAATACTTTATACCTTATACCATATCCAGTTGTTTTCCCACAAATATTAAAAATATTTTGGTTTGGTCATTTTAAAACACGTTTCCTTCTTTTCCCCTCAGCCACATCTTTGACGCATGTTTGTTATTAGACAGCACGATATTTCCTGAATTTATTGAATGCATTTCATTTATTTATACTAATATTGACAATAAAACATTTCATCAGGTTCAGGTACCCGAAACAGATGAGGAAAAGAGCAAAGATGATGAAGTAAAAGAATTCTTTAAAGGCATTGCAGGAGAAGATTTAGAAGTTGATTGTTATGAATTACAGGAAATACTTAACTTTGCTCTGCAGAAAGGTAAGTTTGATTATATAGCATGATAGTAACTTTATACATCCACATAATTAAATGTTTTATTGTATATCCGTTTAGTTCTGTTCTGTGGCTTTAGTGAAATTGTGTGCATGTAAAAATTTAATGTTTGTTCAATGAATAACATTACCCCTTTTCATTCTATAACTAATTTTTTTTATTTCAATAAAAGTTTACCTGTTTACCCAATTGTAATAATGTTCATAAACTTATAATTTACCAATTATTACTAACAAATATTTCAAAATATAGTATTATGAAAGACAAGTTTGGAAACTGATTTACTTTCAAACATTTCTCAAAGCTATGAAAGAGAATTGGTTATATATTCAATAACGATTATAAATAATGTGTTTTTAAATAATTCTAATATTTTCAAAAAATAATTTTTCTTTAACAATTTTATTTTATTTTATATTTGTAGAATAAAGAATTCTTATTTTATTTAAAAATTAGATTCTACTTAAATAGTAATATTTTGAATGGAAGTAATAAAAGTAAATTTTTTCCTCTAAAAATAAAAATTCTATAAACTGTCTAAGTATCATAATTTTATATATAGTTTAATGCTACTTTAGAAAAACTTTTTTTTTTATTAAAATGATATATATATTATCTTTTATGATTTAGTTGTTATTTTCATTATATTTTTCACTTAACTAAGCAGTTTTTCTTACATTATTTATTAGCACTCCTGATAATAGGTATGTCTTTAGTTATTAATCTATATTCATAAACACAAACCATTTTACATTTAAAAAAATCAACATTTGCACAGTTAGAAAATATTGTAGGCTTTTTAGTGTAGTACATTTTATTTGTTGACTTAATGTATGCATGAATTTTGTTTAAGTTGAATGAATTTTGGTTTTGATTTTATTTTTTATTTCTGCCCCGTTTGTCGTCGTTTGTGTGGAATGCGCCTGCAGATGAGGGTAAGATTTAGTTCATTTGCTTTTTAATTTTGTGAAGAAATGTTTTGCATGAATTTTGCATGATACTGCATGTATAAATTGATATGACAGCTCTCTTTCATAATTATTTTGAAGTATAATATAAATAAAAATAAAAACATATATATATATATAAAGCACGAAGAAATATAGAACTTATTTCCTTAATAATAAAGGCCCAAGTTTCCCGAAACTAACACTGAGAAGAATGTCTTAGCTAAAACAATGTACTGGATTTAAAATAATAATAATAATTTTTTTTTTTTAATTTTATAAATCACCGTCACACGAAGAGGTACAGATTTTGGTGAATCAGGATCTCGTATTTTTTTTACAGGGACGCAAAGAAAAATTCTTTATCATTATGATCAATGGGCCCAAATATTTTAAAGTGCGATAGCGTCTAAACGCCTCATTCGATTGAACTGAAAATTTATACACATGTTATAGATCACCGTCACACGAATTGTATAGATTTTGGCGAATCTAGCTCTTATAGATTTTTACAAGGACACAACGAAAAATTCTATATTATTATGATCTATGGGCTCAAATTATTTGAAGTGCAATAGCGTAAAATTAAACAATGGGGAAAAATACTCAAACCCTCTATTATATTTTTTACTTTTTTTATTTAACGACTTGTCTTACTTTAATTTATTTATACAAAACCGTTAATTACTCAATGTTCGGAAAATCGAGTGGAGTCGCTCCAGATTTTTTTTTTTTTTTTTTTTTTACATGGGGAAAATTTTAGTTAGCTATAACACAAAGAATGCTGACGTAGCACTTTTTGGCTGCTGGAAAATTTTAAGAGAATTTTTTTTTTTTTTTATTCAATTAGTGAAAACTGTTACAGTTTGCTGATTAAATAAAATAAATATTTCAATTACATTTTTCCGGTAACTAAAAGGTGTTAATTTGACAACTATGAAAGCATAATTATATTTTTTCAATCATGTAATTTAAAATTCCAAACCATTTACTTACACAATCAAACAAATCATTTTTACTTACACAATCAAACAAATCATTTTTTTTTTTTTTTTTTTTTAAACACGGGAAAATTTTAGTTATGTATAACACAAAGTATAATTATATCTTTTCAATCATATAATTTAAAATTATACGCCACCCACTTACACAATCAAAGAAATCATTTTTTTTTTTTTTTTACTTTCTTCTATATACAATAGAAGAAAGTATTGGATTCGTAAAAATTTTCGACCTCAGGTTTTTGATGGATTTACACGTTTTGAGAGCTGTAGAACACAATTTGACCATTTTTAGAAAATGTCTATGTGTGTGAGTGACAAAATTTTGTGGCAACTGTATCTCAGGAACTACTGCACGGAATTTCATAGAAATTGGTATGTAGTTGCACCTTGACATAAATTAGTGCCTATCAACTTTTGGTAAAAGTTGTCTTACAGGTTGCGTTGCCATCCCGCTTTTTCTAAATTTTTAACATGATGATATAGGACAAAATTATCTATAAATGAGCATAAAGAGAATTATTTTTTTAGTAATCATTATGAAATTTACAAGAAATATTTATAATAGAGATAGTCAACTGGGAAAATTTTTTTGTATGTGTAGGAGCCTCTCCACACCCTCGGGGGGGGGGGGTCCCCCTCGAGGGGAGTAAATTTTCAAAATGGGTATCTTCCGAAAGGCCTCGTCAATACCTTTAAAACGAATGGTTGAACTATAAATCTGTGATAATTTAAAACAAAGTTCTCGTTTTTTTTTTTTTTTTTTTTTTTTTTAACGAAATTTAACCAAACTTGGTATTTAGTTGGCCCCTGACATAAACTGGTGCTGATTAGATTTGGGGATCAATCGCTCAACAGGTGGCGCTGTGGTCGTATTTTTTCTAAATTTTTAACATGGCAGTATAGGACAAAATTTCGTATATATGTACATGATGAGAGTTATTCTTAACCTGTGATTGTAAAATTAATATGAATAATAGTAGTAGTTAATTAGAAAAAAAAAATTGGGCATGTTGGGGCATCGCTTCCCCCCCCCCCTGGGGGGGGAGTAAATTTTCAAAATGGGTATCTTTCGAAAGGTCTCGTCAATACCTTTACGACGAATGGTTGAAGTACAGATCTGTGATAATTTAAAACAAAGTTATCGATTTTTTTTAACTTTCAACGAAAAAAAAAAAAAATCGATTTTTTTAGAAAGTCTTGTGGTGGCCACAACATACTAGTTTTACATGAGAAAATTTTAGTTATGTATAGCACAAAGTATAATTATATCCTTTCAATTGTATAATTTAAAATTATATGCCACCCACTTACACAATCAAACAAATCAAATTTATTTTTTATTTTTTTTCCTTTCTCTTTTTTTTTTTTCTTTACATGGGAACATTTTATTTATGTATAGTACAAAGAATAATTATATTTTTTCAATCGTATAATTTAAAATGTACGCCACCCTCTTACACAATCAAACAAATCAATTTTTTTTTTTTTTTTCTTCCCCTTAAATCTCAATGTTTTGTCCTTTAGACATAAATACTGTACCATTGCTTTAAATAATGTTATTTAAAAAAAAATAATAATAATAATAACTCTTTGCGGACGGCAGATTTTCCTATTTCGAACAGTAAGCCCACCTTTTGACGTTTTCCTAATATGTTACTGTATTTAACAAAAGAATTTTTAATATTCGAGTCTAAATCGTTTAAATTTTATCCTCGGAAATTGATGGGGGTAAATTCCACTGACATATGTATACATTGACGCCATTTAAGAAATTAAAAAAACATTTTCTTTAAAAACAAAATTAGCAAAATCCTTAAAAGAAAAAAAAATGGGGGGGGGGGGGTCTTGTTTTAGAGTAATGCCTAAAGACGACTTGAAAAAAAGACTTGGACGGCTGTTTGCCAACAGCGTCTGCAAAAAATTTATACTATTATGTTTATGAGCTCACATATTACTTGAAAATGTATTTAATATTTTAATATAATAATATATTAATGTAATATATTATTATTTTAATATATTTTTTCAAAATGAGAAGTGTAAAAATGGAGCTATTTAAATTTGAATTCTCTATATGTCTTATTTATTGTTATCTTTTATAAAATTAATTTAACTGCTGCAAAATAGAATAGTTTTCAAATAGAATGACTTAATTAACTCTGGCATGTTTGGTAAAATAATATTGCAAATGCATGAATACTAACAA
This sequence comes from Salticus scenicus, assembly GCA_963930645.1. Classification (NCBI taxonomy): domain Eukaryota; kingdom Metazoa; phylum Arthropoda; class Arachnida; order Araneae; family Salticidae; genus Salticus; species Salticus scenicus. Next base: position 106,755,833 of record OZ005648.1, read on the forward strand.
GCATTAACTTTCTTAATCCAATTTTTTGAATAGTTTCAATTATAAATAAGTTCTATTTGAAATTTCACTTTTTCTCTCCCTAAAGAATTCACATTTGACGGCTTCTCTTTGGATGTCTGTAGAAGCATGGTAGCCATGATGGATGTATCCTTTTAAAGAAGTTTATTGTTATTATTATTATTATATAGTATTTTTAAACAAACATTAAAGCTTTAATTAAATGCTTTATGAGTAAGTATGAAGTAAGAATTTTAACATTTTATAATCAGACTCAAAAATTACAAAAATCGACCACAGAATTAAACAGAAAAAGTCTGTAAAATAAGTGAATGAATATTCATTATCAAATAGAACAGAAAGATAAAGTAATGTGTCAGTACCACTAACATTAAAGAAACAAATGTAGAGCTAGCTTTAATAAAAATGCTGGCCTTGAATTTAATTAAGTATTATTATTTCTATAAAACTGCAATTTTAATTTGGAAGAATACTAGCTCGCAAATTATAAAATGACAATGCAAACTGTCCTTGAATTTAATTAAACATTACCTTTCTGTAAAATCTCTAAGTTTTAACTGAATTTAGCGATTTTTGGACTGTGAACTCAAAATCACCAATCATAGCCAATTTTTAATTTTTTTCCAAAATTGCCTAAAGGTTCGCGATTTTTCAAAAAATACTCTAATAATAGTAAAAGATAAAAAAAAATTTATAAACCATGTTTTTAAATTTTCTGTTGAATCATAGCTATAGAACTAACTACATTAGCACTTTATCAATGCGTATGAAATCTTTAAAGTGATAATGATGTCAATTTTTGTGCAATGCATAATTTAACTTTTTACAATTTTTTAACGCTCGCGTTTAATTAAACATATTTATTTTTATGTCGAAAGAAAATGAACTCATATATATATATTGGCAACAATTAAATTATAGCTAATATTTTAATGGCTATTTATACGGTATTAGGAGGTTATTATTTTCATATTTTAATTAATTAAAAGAAAACTATTCGAAAATCCGAAAATCTGACTTCGAAGTATTGTGTTGTCATCGGGTTGTGAGCTATTGTGAAAGTTTCAAATGTCTAACTAGTAGGGAAGTTAGTTAAAATTCCATTGTAAGATTTGTACCAGACAAACAAACATACAAACAAACAAACGAGAATAGAAGTTAATAAAAACATGGTAATAATAATAAATCAATTATTTAAAAAAAAAAATCTTATAAAGATTTTTTACCGAATTTACAGATATTATTTTATTGGATTGTGAACTCGTAATCCCTATTTATAAAGAATTTTTACCTTTTGTCAAAACTGTTTTTAAATTTGAAAAAAAAAAAGCCATTTATTTTATTTATTATTTTATTTTATTTTTAATTTCAATCCTAAAAACACATAACTTATCATCTAACATAATTCGGAAAATAGAAAATTATCATATTGGAAATTTTAAAATACCAATACAAAATTGCCTGAAAAAGCACATTTTAGTTAAAATAAATAAGTAAATAAATAAAATAAAATCTGTCAAATGTTAAATCAAAATAGGATTTTTCATCCTGTATACACTTTTCTTTTTCTTCCGTAACAGACTTTGTGAAAATTTTTAATTATTAATCTGAGAATAATGAACGCAGCCAGAATAATAAAAATGTCAATGAATAATTTTACAAAGAGTATCTCATCCAATTTCCATGTTGTTTGTTTATTTTTTAAAAAGTTCTTCGCAAAAGAAGAAGGAAAAGGAAGAAAAAGAAAAGGGAATACAGGAAGGAAAACTAGAGTTTTAATTAGTACTGCACCGACACTGAGTAGCACCGAGTAACCGAGTACTCGGCCTTTTACTACTTGGCCGAGTACCGAATACCGAGTAGTTGTAAGAAAGAATAATTGATGTACATATGAAGAATTTTGCACATCTTGAAATTAAAAAAAGGCCTTTTGAACACAAAATTAAGTTAAATGGCAAACAGCATGTTTTCATAAAATGTTTCAGAACTTTTGTAGTGTACACAATTAAGTTCATTGTTATATTTGATACTTCCAGCTTAGTGGATTATTAAAACCATAATAACTGATAACTTCATTCTTTATTATATAGTCTTTCTCCGATGCGAATCATTCTCAGATAATTCTTAGAGAATGTAAAAGTTCCTATACACTCAGGCTTAATTTAAGATGAAGGAAATTTACATATGAAGTGAGAACATTAAAATAAATATTTCACCATTTCAAACATTAATCTTCAAACTTCATTAATTTTTAAATGCTAGAAGAGTAGAAAAGATAGGTGGTTTTGGGCCATAATTTGCAAAACAACAAATTTGATTATTAAAATATATTTTTAATAGCATTTTAGTGTATTTACCTTTTTCATAATTATTATTTTTTAAATTAAAAATCAATCTTTTCTTACAGTTTTAAAAGTGTCTTACTTTTATTTGCACAAATATGTAACTAAAATTTTATCTACTATATTAGTATTATATAAGGGTTCTTTTATCTAAAATATTTTATTTTTGTCTGCTTTATAGATACAATTTTATGTACTACGTTTCTATAAAAAAAAAAAAAAAAAAAAAAAAATTGCATATTGCACACATACAAGATGGTTATACTTAAATTCTTGTAACTAAAATGGATAAGCTCGTATCATGAATCGTCTCTATACCGAGTTTGGTGGCAAACTATTCACCCGTTTTAACTGCAGAAAGCTGTTTGCAGCAAAAGTTTAATGACTCTGTATTTATATTTTCATAATTTTTTTAGTTTAGTTATTAATAAACAACTCTTATGAATACATTTCTTTTAATAATAAATAAAAATAATGAAATTCTTAGAACTACTCGGTATTGGAAGAATACTTAGTCCAAATGTGGTCGAGTACCGAATATATACCGAGTACTCGGTACAATTCTAGTTTTAATTTAACATTTGAAGACCTGTGTATCTTCACCTATCTGTCATCCATCTTTAACACCACTTCCCAAATAGTTTTCTTTTTTAATGCTTAAATCTTCCCTTTCTTCGAAAGCATACATTAAAAAAATAAAATAAAATAAAATAAAAATAAAGCAATATCATAGCTGCCAATATTTCTAATTTTTAAATCAGATATATCCACTAGTATTTTTATAAAGCAATCTGTCGCACATATTTTTGACGTATAAATAAGATTAAATAAACAGAAAACATTTATAAAAACTTTCTGGTATAAAATCTTTGAAAATAATGGAGATTTAGCACCTGTGTAATATCAGTTTAAAATTATTACTTAAGTTAAAATTCTATAAAATTCAATTAAGGTTTGATAAAGGACATGACATCCAAATTTTATGTTCATACATTCATCTGTTTAGAAATCAAGCACAAAAGAAAGAAACGAGAAAGCAGGTTGTGACTTTAATTTTGGACATGAGTGTACCTTATATATATATATATATATATATTAAAGCTAGAATATCATAAAGAGTAACTTTTCAATAAGGAAATATGCTATAAAACTTAATGAATTTCAAGGTGGACCGTTCGGGCAAGCTTGGGCTGGAGGAGTTTAAGAATCTATGGGCGGATATTCGAACATGGAAGGTAAGAAAATAATTTTGCATTTCTTGAATCACAGTAACGCAACAATTTTTAAAAGAATGTTGAAATAATTATCAGAAAATAATGATGCTCCATTTTATTTCTACTTTCTTGACAGAATGTGTTTAAAAAATATGACATTGATCATTCCGGATGTCTCAACACAATTGAACTTAGAGCTGTGTTACATTCAGCAGGTAAAACTTTTATTTCATTATATTTCATATCATTATATAGCTTATGTAAACCTTATTCCTCACTTAAAGAATAATCATTGCAAATGAGAATTTTTAAAGAGGTAAATGAGATATGATAGTAATATTCTTCAAATTTTGTTGAAAGGTGAAAATCTCAATTATTAAAATAATTCATAACAGTACTTTTATTTTTTTTCTCCTTCTCTTTTTTAGGGGAGGGGTGAAGTAGTGGAGTTATCATTGATCGAATTTATAATTACTTTATCGTAAATATTTTTTAAAACTTTTTTTTTTCCACAACTGAACTCATTTTCATTGATTGAAAAAATATCAGACCAAGATAAATGAAATTTTTATGTTTTTTTTTTTTTCATTTTAAGCAAATTAAAAAAGTTTTTTTTTTTTCCAGTAATGGAATACCTATGACTATTATTTCAACCTGTTAGTTCAATAATTTAAGAGTACTGAAATATGATTTTATAGGACAGACATAAGTAAAATAATAATAATACATAAAATACATATTTTGTCATCGTCAATAAAACTTCAGCATATTGGATAAAGTGAATTTCTGATTAATAATATTCAATTTCATTTCTTTTAATAATATAATCTAATTTCAGTAAGCCAATCTATGGAAAATTTGGATTATCTTTCTGCAATTATATAATAAAATTGTATACCATGTAGGGTAAAAAGATATGGGAAAGAACCTTTTTAATTATATGTAGCCTCTTTTTGGATAAAAACGTTTTTTTTTTTTTTTTTCCCCAAGTCAATGTTGATGAATTTATTGTTCCAATTGTTTATATCAACCTCTAAAAGGTAAAAAACAATCTAGTGTGGTATTTAAACTACTTTCTCTCACACATAGAATTTTTTATTAACTGTCCTACATTCTTATTTAAAGCTAGCAGTACATCTGAAAACTATTACTTTGATACATTTCCTGCATGTGGTATAATTAAATAAGGAACTTTGATCAATCACATCAATAAATATAAAAAAAATAATTGAAAATAAATAAATAAATAAAATAGAATGTAGAGGTGCCCTAAAAAGTGCAAAATAAGAAAAGTTTTGGAAAATTGTGGTCAGCTTGAAGAAATAATAATAATAGTAATATTTGAAAATTATTCAAAGTCTAGCAGTTTCTTTTTGTTCATTAGTAAACTTTTTGCTTTATTAGTAAACCTTTTGCCAACTTTGAATGCATTTTTAATTTTATTTACTTTTTTCTTTAAGCTGACTACAGTTTTCTTAATTTTCTAATTTGTAAGGTACATTAATTAAAACATTCTATTTTAAAAATATTTTTTCTCTTCTTTTATTTAGCTTTTTACTTATGTAACTAAAAAGTTTTCAAATGCTATATAACTCCAAAAACGTCCTAAAACACTGGATCTTTAAAAAAATTCCGATAGCTTTCTGAAGCCAATTTTTTTAAAGAATTTCTAGAAGGTTTCAGATGTTTCTTTAATGTTTTTAAGATTCTATGAAATTTCTAGAAAATTCCATGAAGATTCTAAACTAAATTCATTTTCAATAAAATTGATGACAGACAAACAAACAAACAATTTGATTTAATACAAAATCATTCTAAAAATGCATTTAACTCAGTTTGATTAGTATATTGTCTATAAATTATATGTGCCTGCACAGAGTGCACTTAAATTTATCGCAGTAAAAGAATAAAAGAAATTAATCACAACTTTAAATGCACTTTATAAACCATTATGCATAACAATAATGAACCTTAAAATACATAAATGCATTTTAAATGCCATTTTAACACAAGTTTTAATCTTTCTGCAACATTATTTTAAAATTTATAACATTATTTAAATGCAGGTTATCGACTGAATTTCCGAATTCTTCGAGCTTTAGTACTTCGTTATGGCAAGAAAGGTACCATCACTTTTGATGATTTCATCCAGTGTGCTGTGAAGCTAAAAACTATGATTGGTATGTCTTTTATTAAATGCATATGCTTCTTCTTTATTATTGCATGTTAATCTTTTTAAAAAAAAATAAATGTTACCTTTAAAATAATAATAATCCACGTGAGTTGAATTTCAGTTGTCCTAAAAAAAGAAACAAATCTAAAAAGGGTTTTCTACAAATTTGTATTTTGAATCAATAAACTGTAATATAGTGTGGTATTTCCCGCACTTCATATCATTATTTTTTGTCATTTTAAAATTATACCATATTTATTTCCTTTTCTTAAAAAAAAAAAAAAAAGGAGATAATTTCTTTTTGTTGTTGTTGTTTATGTGGCTTTATTCAAGATGATATTTTAAATCTAAACATATCTTTAATTCATTTTCATTAATTTTGAGAACAATAAAAATGAATTAAAGATATTTTTAGATTTAAAATATCATCTTGAATAAAGCCACATAAACAAAAACAACAACAAAAAAAAAAAAAAAAAGAAAAGGAAATAAATATGGTATAATTTTAAAATGATAAAAAATAATGATATGAAGTGGGGAAATACCACATATAGTATACATTGATTCAAAATAAAAATCTGCATAAACCACCTTAAGGATAAGCTTTTCTTTGAGAGCAAATTTATTCCATAACATATAACTTTCTGAATTTTAACAATTAAAAATTATTTAGTAAAAAATGCTCATATTTCACCATACATTTAATATTTTTATATTCTGATTGCCCTATGTTGTGTCTAATATAGTAAGTCAATTTTTATAAAAATCACATTGCATTGGCTTACAAATCTTCTTGTTAAGCACAAAAAAAGTGTGAAAATTTTTAGATTTTGTTGAACAAACATTTATGTCTCAATGAATATATATGTTCTATTTTCATACAAACAAATACAGTTAATTAACAGAAGTATTGTAATCATATACTAGAACTACATTGCATTTCAATTTTTATTTATTTATTTATTTTATTTTATTTATATATTTTTTGTAAAGACAAACACAAGCATTTTCTTTAATTATTGGTGCCCCCTTTTTTTTTCTTCAGGATAAGACATTCATTGAAAAATATCATGCATAATATATATTCTTTACACCTCTGAAGTTTCAACGTAATGCATCGTGTATTTTTGAAGATAATTTACAAAATGTGTAAAATAGAAAGCGTTTCCATTATTTTGTCAACTTAGTTTTTAAATCAAATGAGAAATGGCACCTTGTTCTAATTCTAGACCAATAAATATTATTACTATAATTTAAATGTGTTTCTTGTAACTTGCATACCAAAATGTAATAGAAAGGAAATTTTTGTACATGCACAAAACTAATTAATTTAAACACAGATGATATCAAAAATTAGTAAATTTTATACACAAAGTTTAAAATTTATGTCATTTATGGAAAACAAATGAAGAATTATCGTCTTTCATAAACGTGACAGACTGAGTGGTTTGAAAAAAGAAAAAAAAAAAAAAACTCTAAGTTTGTTCAGCAACATAAATATTCTTTGTGTTAGGTGACATGCATGACAAATGCCAGAATATTGTGCTTTAGGGTCCATAATTTGCTAAAATATAAAGTAAAAAAAAAAAAAAAAAAAGAAAGAAAGAAATTTTCTAGTTTTTTTTTAACTAACCACATCATAAGTATGATTTTAGAAATCTTAAAAATTCAATAATGTATATAAGTTTTTATTTAAGGTTGAGAAGCCCATGGTGAAACTTTTCTTAAATCAGTTTGTTATTCTATACAGATCGTTATCAAAATAATGGAAACACATGAAAATAAAGTGTAATACAAGCCATAATTTTTTTATTTATGAAGGTGCCTCCTAACAGCAATTATTGATACTGGAGAATCCAGATGCTGATTGAGCTGTGCGGTCACTTTATTTTTTTTTAGCCATTACAATCCACTTCAATAACCCCAGTCTCTTTCACTCAGCTTCTCGTTACATCCACTATTTTGCTTTGCAAAATTGCCTCGCTGTGTGTACATTGTCATGACTTCAGAAACTGTATCTGTTCCATCTAGTTCCGAAATCGGCCATCTCCAGAAAATAAAATTTTGCGAAAAAGCTGATTTTTTTTACCTCACTTAGCCAAAATACGACAGGGACCAAAACTCTTTAGATTTATAATTGTTAGGACAGTATATTTGAAATCTCGAAATAAGGTACTATGGGCACGTGATGGAAAAGGATTATTCAAATTCTTATTTTGGAATTGGCCACCTTTGCAACTTATTATGGAGTTGGCCTGTTTTGCAACAAACCAGAATTTAATTTTAGCTACATTTAATGTTAATATTGGATTTTTAGGATTGCAAATACACAAAATGTTTCGCTCAATTAAATTTCATTTATAAATAACTGATTTCTATTATCTGATAAAAAAAAAATAACTGATTAAAAAACTGATATTCATAACAAAAAACTCTAGATTAATAACATTTGATTAATTAGTCATAATATGCTAACTAAGATTCTATCAGATTATCAATCAATATTATGTTATTACAAAGTGATTGTACCTTACCTCTGAACTTTGGTTTTGTTCCTTTTTTCGTAAGGTCACTTTTCCTCTTTCTTGATTAATTAGAAGATACTTCTACAAACTTCTCCATCATTGAAGTAAACATGAAATTCAATTATTAGAAACTTTGTGTGCACCAAAAAAGAGCAGTCATAGGCGACAGAAAACACAATAACACTAACCTAATCAACAAGTGCGCTGCTTTAGTTAGGTGGAGCAGAAATTTGCAGCACCGTTTTTGCAGCACATCGTGCTTCTCAAATGCAAATAACACAGGGATAGATCTGCTTTGGCATGGTTTCTTGTTTCCAGATGATGAAAACATTTACTTAGAATTGAAATAACTGAAAAAACAAATTTTTCAAATTTAAGGAGCTGGCTGGTTTTGGAACTAGACGACACATCTCTAGAAATGCTTAATCCGTTAGTAGTCGCTATAGACAGCACCACCTGGTACAGATTGCACACTTTTTATTCAACTGTCACCAATAATTTTAAGAAGTAATATATGATATATATAATCGACGTTTCTTAGATTCTATTCGCCTTTTATGTATATCAAATGCCACTTCTAAAAATTTTTGGTGGCTATTGAATAAAAACTCTGGCAACACTGAAGGGATGGGCGGAAAATCGACCAACTAGCGACTACTAACGTGTTAAAAGCTGGGATGTTTCAGTCACAGTTGCTCCAGGTAGTCAGTCAGACTCCTATAACTAGTCCTTTTTGAAAGTCTGTGAGGTCTGACATTTTATGCTTTTGACAAAAATCCAAGACATATACAACTTTACTAAAGCTACCTTATAAGTACCATGATATATACTTTTTATATCAAAAAATACTGGGGTGGTTGGGATTATATTTTAATGCTTACAGAGTGCATTCTTAAATATTCCTCTTAATCACAGATGCTTCCATAATTTATATAACCACCTGTATATACGTATATATTTGTATAATTTCTAGTAATTAATGAATGTTTCTAAGGAGATTTCTTTTATTTCAGAAACTTTCCAAGAAAGAGACCCTAGAAATACAATGAGAGCAACATTTACTCTAGATGAGGTAAGAACATGTTAAATTTGATTTTTACAATTTTTTAAAAAAGTAATTGTATCTTGTTTTCTAAGTATAATTCACAAATAATGACAATACAGTAGAAGATATTTATAACACATTGAGAGCAGAAATATCTTATTATATATATACAAGGTGTTCCAAAAGTCCCCCCCCCCCTCCTCCTAACTCGAAAATGAGTCGTAATTATGAAAAATGGCGAAGCACGTATTTAATGAATTCATGAGGGACCTCTTTTGGTGTAAAAAGTTTGGGGGGGGGGGGGGGGGGGCTAGGGTGCCTGCTAGGGAGGGCAACTTTAAAATTTTAAATAGGAAGGTATATCTTGTGATACATCCCTGGAAACGTCTCTTCAAAACAATGAATTTGATAGAAATAGTTTCACCCTGATTATTAAAGGAGATACTTGAGTTTTTAGACTTTTGAAATGTGGATTTTATACTTATGTATCCCCTTTAATAATCATTGTAGTAAAAATATCAAATTCATTGTCTTGAAGAGACGTTTCCAGGGACGTATCACAAGACATACTTTCCTGTTTGAAATTACGTCTCTTCAAGACAATGAATTTGATATAAACAGTTTTGTCCTGCACTGATTATTAAAGGGGATACATAAGTATAAAATTCACATTTCAAAAGTTTAGAAACTCATGTATCTTCCTTAATAATCATCATAGGGCAAAACATTTATAGCAAATTTATTATTCGAAGAGACGTTTCCAGGGATGTATCACAAGACAGCTTCCTATTTGAAATTTTAAAGTTGCCCGCCCTAGCGACCCCCCTAGCTCGAACTTTTTTCACCAAAAGAGGTCCCTCTCGAATTCATTAAACATGTGTTTTGCCATTTTTCACAACTCCGACTCATTTCCGAGTTAGGAGGGGGGACTTTTGGAACACCCTGTATATATATATGCTTGTGTTTATTTTTTAAATACTTTATAGAATTGAAATGTCAGTGTAAAAGGTTTTATTTTATTTTTGATTTATTTATTTACTTTGTGTATGTGTGTGGAAGTCGATGCTGTCATTAAGATGAAATATACAGTTACAGAAGAAATTATAAGGAAAAAAAGTGAAAGTCCCATACATATTTAAAGGATACACATATTTCTCTACTTTCAAATATATTTAACAATACTTAGAATTCAATTGCATGTATAGTTATGGCAATTAAATGTCTGAAAGGTTTTGTAAGTGCAATCATTTTTATGCCAATTTCTACCTTTAGGCAATTAACTGAACTGTAAGTTCAATGCAGAAAAATTTTTCTTTTTAATTTTGTGCTTGAGTTTTAATTAGCAAATATTTATAATTTTCACTGTCACAGATGACAATTCATTAATAGATTATTTTTGTTAGATCTTCATGTGAACGAAGTCACAGGTAACCACTAGTATTGTGTATACTATCATTAAATTAAATATAGCGTTAAGAGATTAATTCGAAAATGTACATGATTTTGAAAAGGATAATAAGATATTTATATCTAACGACTGATATTATTTATTACTAAAAGTGTTTTTCCATAATTGTTACAATCAAATTTTCAGTTATCTATACTTAGATGATGATTTCTCAGCATTTTTTATGTTTGTCAAAAATTTTGTTTCCTAAAGATAATAATTACCCATCAAATTTTACACTACATTTATTTTAAATCCATATTAGATTATTATAGAGTTTAAAAACAAGATTTGGATCTTTTATTATTATTATTTATACAAAATTTATTATCAAATAGAACACAATTTACATATTTTTGTAGCCATTTTCATTTTCTCTATAATTTAAATATTTTTCCTTTTAATAAGCTAATCCAAAACTTAATGCCTGTGATAGTTATGAATTTAATGAGAATTTTTAGTAGTGCTACCGGATTTATTTAAAAAAAGATTTCTTTTAACATTAGTTGGTTTTAATTTTAGTGTACTACTGTCATTTTTCACTTTCTACTAAACTATACTGAATCTGCCAGTAATATTTCTTTGAAATTTTTTTCTTAAAGCATAAGAGATTTATTAAATTATTTATTACAAGATAAAATTATATTTAAAAATAATAATAATGAACTTCGCACATTTAGATAAAAATATTTGCTGTCCCAATCAAAAGCAATTCTTTCTTCAGTTTGAAGTGCATGCATATAATATTTATGCAGCTAACATTACATAAAAAACATAAAACTTTTAAAGCAAATTGAAAATGTAAGCTGAGAAGTATAAATAAAATGACTGAAAAAGTCCAATATTTGAAAGATAACAGATGAAATCATTATACTGGAACAGTTTAAATGTACAACATAAAATAAGTTTGAAAAATGTATGTGTCTAACAAACCTAGTTGCTGGTAACTTTAAAAATATATCTTTAATGATAATAAGTTCTCATCAAAAACACTTTATATTTTTGAAATATTATAGTAAATAGTCTAAGAAAATATTTTCAAAAAATTAGTTCATTTCTATATTTTTTTTTAATAAATTATATTATTGATATTTTAATACTGATACTTATTGATAATTATATACTGATATTTTAATTTTCATTCACTTTTATGCTTTTTATTTATTTATTTTCTTTTTATGTTACACTATGTCTATATTTATCAGCTTTTTAAAAACCACCAAATCAATATCTAATTATTAATTGCAAACTCTAATTTTTTTAAATAATTATCATTTCAGTGGGTGGAAAAGACGATGTACAGTTGAGATAAAGGAAGTGGAGATCATTCATCATATTTTCTACCAAGGATGTACTACTTTACATTTTTATGCTTTTACTGTTATCTCTGCTGTCCATTTAATTCAGTATTAAAATCTATATTTATGTCATCCATTTTTTCAAACTTCCAGTAGGTGCTAATTTATTGAAAGAAAAAGTTAAATGCACAATTGAATTTCAATATTTGTTTCATATATTTATTTTTTTTTATCTAAAACTGATTTCTGAAATAAATAAATAAATAATGAAAATTATACAAATCTCATAAAAGACAGATTGTAGTGTGTATATGTAATGCTCATGAAGAATAAGCAATTCATTTTGCGTCCCAATTTCTTTCTTTCTTATTTCTTTTCAACAAATTAAACATTCACAGTAATTCAGGCATATAAAGTTCCAGCAGTTTTTACCCTGCTCTTTAAATATTAAAAGAAGATGAAATTTATTAACATTAAATATCTTGATAGTTATTATCAAGAAAAAAAGGTATATATATAAATATAATATATAATTATGCAATTATTCTATATAACTGAAAATTTTCTCTATAAAATCTATTAATACGGCCCAGTATAGTGTCATCTTTGCACTACAGTTGACTAGATTTAAATACAGAATTTCACCATGACAAAACTAATATTGCTTTGTAGTATTTATAAATGTGTTACATTTCCATAAATAAAATGAATTGCAAAGAAAATGTCACATATATATATACATATATATGGAAAAGAATGAAAGAATATAGAGCTGATTTTTGAAGGGGTAGGGACAATGTCAGACATATCCAAGTTGCTAATATCTCAGGTCCAAAAAATAAACAAAGAAATAAATGAAATATTTGGTTACAACTTGTCAGTTATGTAACTTAGAAATTATCAGCTACAGACTCAGAGAGAAGTTGCACAGACATATGCAATTATAGTACCTTTTTATAGAATACAACAAAAATAAAATAATTTGATTTGTAATAAAATAAAAATCAGTATCAAATTATAATTCAAGGAGTTTAGTCCAACTGTCAAATAAATACATTGTATTAAATTTATCACCATTAAAAAAAAAAAAAAAAGTTCAAGACTGTTAAAGGTTAACAAAAACTAATTTTGCCAAATTGCTTGCTTTTTTTTTTTTTTTTTTTAATTATAAAATCGATTCTATTTGTATTTATTTATTTTTACATACATTCATTATAAAAACTAAAGAGAAATATTACAAAAAAAAAAAAAATCAGTCCTACATTTAGCACATATAAAAAATTATACATCTAATACACAATCATTAAACCATCAAATAACCCTACAGAGTTAAAGTTAAAAAATATTTATTGCACATTTCCTTATTCAAAATCTTATTAAAATACTTATAAATACTTGCACTAAAAAGCATTTAATAAAATTGGTACAAAATTAAAATCTTTACACTGTTTTAATATCTTTAAAAAAAAAAAAAAAAAAAAAAAAAAAACTAGATAGAAATTTATTAAAATTATTTTAAAAATGAAATATATTTAACAAGAAAAAAAAAAAAAAGTTTTTATTTAAAAAACAGAATACAGTCTAAAGCAACACATTAGTGAACATTAAGAATTTAAAATTAATGTTGCAATTTCGTTTAGAGTTTCTTTTACCAAAATCCATATTATCTGTTTATATCATGATCAATTATTTTCAGATTTAATGATTGTAGTTTATATATTAACAAAATTAATGCAACTAAAAAGATTATGAATTTAAAAGAACACTCATCATCGTCCTAGCATCACAAGTTGCACACTTTAGATATTATATTTTATAGAAAACAAAGAGAAATATATTTCGAGAAAAAATGTGTTATTACATTAGTAATATAATAGAGCTCATCGAGTTAAAACAATAGAGAGTTCTACATGCAAAATACAGGGATTTTTTTTATTGCTAGATTTTTTAGTACTATGTAAAACAAGCCTTATTGAAGAAATATTCTTTATATACGTATTTCATGTAGAAAATGCTGTGTTTAGTACTTTAAAAAATTTGTGCCTTCTATAGAGCAATTCTTAAATAATAAATTTAATACTTAAAAAATGCTATTGATAAGATGTATTAATGTACTTCCAAATACGTATTTTTCAATACTTAATTTAAATTTTGTCAATGTTGCTGTCTCTGAGAATTTATTATAAAAAGCATCATAACTTTTTGTCATGACTGTTCATTTTTAAATATCTTTTGAATGTAAATCTACTATTATCATATTGTGTTTTTGTATAATAAAATTATTTAAATAACTGACTTCCAATATCTCTTTTTCGCAAAATTTACGTATGATCTTCAAAATACCCAGAATGCATTTAAATATTATTTATATATTCATTTTGATAAATATAAACACTGTCTACCAATAAGTATTTGGACACATTCAAATTTAGACGTTTTGTCAAATATCTAGAAAAATTCTTAGGAATATCTTGAAACTTTGGGAGTATTAAAAAAAAAATGTTATACCCCATATATTTCAGCAAAAGTTTTGTCCTGAAGAGGAAAAGGGGACCAGTAAAAAATCAAATAAAAATTTTCATTTTAAGTAAATTGGAGTGTAAAGGTTGATAGTTTTTTATTTACCAACTATGTGAAAAATACCAGAGCCAGGAATCGAACCCGGGCACCTCCGCTTAACGCACGGATGCTCTACCACTGAGCTACCCTGGTTGACAACCAGCTAGGCATTTCTCACATAATATTCGTTGGCCAAGTCACCGAGTCTGCAAACGCAGCTGTATCAAGTGACAATATTAATCGCAGCACAACTCCATAGACCACAAAATTTCAATTTAGAAATATTTATTCATGAATTCATCAACCGTGAATATTCATTTTAAGTAAATTGGAGTGTAAAGGTTTATAGGTTTTTTTTTTTTTTTTTTTTAAGTGAGTTGTGCTGCGATTAATATTGTCACTTGATACAGCTGCGTTTGCAGACTCGGTGACTTGGCCAACGAATATTATGTGAGAAATGCCTAGCTGGTTGTCAGCCAGGGTAGCTCAGTGGTAGAGCATCCGTGCGTTAAGCGGAGGTGCCCGGGTTCGATTCCTGGCTCTGGTATTTTTCACATAGTTGGTAAATAAAAAACTATCAACCTTTACACTCCAATTTACTTAAAATGAATATTCACGGTTGATGAATTCATGAATAAATATTTCTAAATTGAAATTTCGTGGTCTATGGAGTTGTGCTGCGATTAATATTGTCACTTGATACAGCTGCGTTTGCAGACTCGGTGACTTGGCCAACGAATATTATGTGAGAAATGCCTAGCTGGTTGTCAGCCAGGGTAGCTCAGTGGTAGAGCATCCGTGCGTTAAGCGGAGGTGCCCAGGTTCGATTCCCGGCTCTGGTATTTTTCACATAGTTGGTAAATAAAAAAACTATCAACCTTTACACTCCAATTTACTTAAAATGAATATTCACGGTTGATGAATTCATGAATAAATATTTCTAAATTGAAATAAAAATGTTTTGGATTACCCTGTAGAAAGTAATGTTTGAAATGTGCTTTTGCTGTAGAACATGATTATGAGGATTCTTCTAATTATTTGTGTAATTTTTATGAGGCTACCATATATTTTCACTGAAATATAATAATTTCTTTAAAAAATTGCCAAAAAACTCCACTTTTTGAATTATAACATGTAGGGTATTAAATCCAGTACAAAGTAGGGATGGGATAAACAGTTGTTACATTTCAGTAATAGGTTACTTCATTTCGTACAGTCTATGGTAATATATTCCAATATCCTATTATTTTTGTAATCTATTTCTAATTTCTACTTAATTAAAATGGGACTTCAAGAAATGCATTATATAGACGTGTCGTAAATACTGCATACGATTTATGTTTTTGAATAACAACACTTTCGAATAGTAATTTTCACTTAATGTAATCGTAGTTTCTTTTATTTTAAAAATAAAATTTCTATCATAAAATAATAATAGCAAAAGATATAGTCCATGAAACGTTCTTTCTGAAGAAGTACGCACATGCGAAAATGGAATATTGCAAATAATATTGAAACGCATACATCCGTTTTCTGTGACAAAGAATACCAATATATAAACTATATTATTCAAAAGATGTTCGTTAGCTGTTTAAAAAAAAATGTTTTATTAAAAAAGATTACAACATTCCAAATCCTAAACTGCCAAATAATGTATTACATAAAAATAAAGTAAAATAAATAAAAATAGCACTATGCTGCCATAATTATTTCATAACAATTACGTTATAATTGACTTTTAGAAATATTATTCAACAAAAGATAAGATTAATTTATCTTATTATTAAGTGCATTGTTTAGAAAAAGAAAACTTAACTAGTGTATTTAAAACATAATTTAATGATAAAAACACATGTATACATTTTATATAGAAGTAAATATTAAGTATGTGAAAAGTAAAATAATTTTATTTGATTGAAAAGCAACTACTATTCAAAAATAACAATTTTTAAAAATTTTTAGTTTAAAGCGTAAAATGCGATTTGAAATTAAATTTCGGTCTTTTTCTCTTTTTCTTTCTTTCTTTCTTCTTTTTTTAAAGAGTCCTTCACAAAATGCTGATATATGGTTCTTAGGTAAAAAAAAAAAAAAACTTCCAAATTGACAACCGAATTATTCTTCTTAATTACAGTGGGATGACGTCTTTTAAAATGCTTTTTTAAATTCGGAACAGCTATAAAATTTAAATTTTTTTCGCAAAATCGCATAATGCGATTTTCCCAATCGGATCTTGTACGGATATAAATGATTAATTATAGTAAAAACACTTTAAACAGACGTAAAATTAAATTTTATTTAAAAGATGTTAAAAAATTAATCCAAAGCTTTTCCCTTTAATAGTAAAGCATTGTCAGGGATTTTTATTATTTGTTTCCAATGAGCAGTTTTTAAATATTTTTTCTTTTCACAGTCAACTCTTTTTTTAAAGATAATCCATAAATAATTAATTATTTTACTCATCATAAAAAAAGTCTCTTTAAAAGAAAAAAAAAAAAAAAATCAAAAAAAAAAAAAAAAAAAAAATTAACTGATTAAAATAAATAAGAAAATGAAAAGCAAAATACAAATATACATCCTCTTATCGAATTTATCACCACATAAAAACATATGAAAAAGTAAGATATTCTTAAGCACATTTGCATGCATCGCATGCTATTACATAATTTGAGTTCCATCGGCCATCATCATTTCAAATAAACATCCTCCTAGCTCTACCTACCAGCGAAATCTAATTAAAAAACATTCCAATCCGTAAACATAAACAGAAACATCAGTCAAATTCTTCCCCTCTTGTAAGCATTTCTGTGTTCTGTCAAACAAGAGAATCTTGTAGCTAACTCTATGCCCAAACGATTTTACTATCCCATGGAAAGTAATCAACACCAAAAAATCAACTTCTAAGTTAATAGGCATAATAATATTAGCATGATGTCATAATGTCATGTTAAAATTATCTTACTTATTAAAATTATTTTGATTAACATATTTCACAAGGAATATTTCGTAATACATTCTAGAAAATATTATCATTACAAAATTATCGTTAAAAAAATAATATAGCTGCAGCTGTATTATTTTTTTAACGATAAATTTATGAACATGGAAAGATATTACTCATTGAGAATATCACTGAGTAACAGAGTTGCATGAAATCGTATTTTTTCAGACGTGAAGTAACGAATCGATTCGAACAACTGTGTATGGAAAGTGATGCGAGTCTTTTACTCGTTACTTTGTTGCAGTGTTGGGCATAATTGATTAAAATGTAATTGAATTACAATTATAATTATTTTACTCTCAATCAATTTACAAGTAATTGATTACAAATAGATTGAATTACTTATTCAATTTATTTGTAATCAATTACTTGTTAATCGATTGACAGTAAAATAATTATAATTGTAATTTAATTGTAATTCAATTGAAATTCAATTACTTTTTAATCAATTATGCCCAACACTGCTTCGTTGAGGGGTGCAGGAATAGTTAGACGCGAAAAGATGGTTGTTTTATTCATTACTCGGTACTTTTTTGTTACCGTATGACGTGATTTGGACTATTATTTTTTTATATGATTTGGATTTCGGAAAAAGTCGGCGTTCATAATATTGTCTTTGTATTTTGTAAATCCATTGTATAAAAGAAATAATTCAAGCTTTTATTTGCATGATAGTGTATCATATCAGTTTTGTTGCCAGAAATTCCTCGTCTGTTTCGTGTGCAGAGATAAAGTTGAAAATATTATTTTTTTAATAGGATATTTTTAGTACTATATTACCGTGCTAATAGGCTACAATGCAATAATAATATTACTTATTATGTTACGTGAAATAACGCCCATCTCTAGTACAAAGCCATTTTGCATACTACATTAGACATAGCATACTGCAATCAGAATGCAAAAATCTTAAATACCTTACAAAATATGAAAATTTTTACTAAATAATTAACTACACATATACAAGCTTTAAAAAAATTTCATTTCCATAATTTAATAGTCAAAAGTATTGAACTACGTATATGAAAACCCCAAACAAATATCATGAAAAAAAAAAAGTTATGAGTTATAGAATGAACCGAATTTCAGTTCCTCTCTCAAAAAAAAAAAAAAAAAAAAAAAAAAAGGGGGTGATGATACGGGGGTTTTATCAGTATTCATTTACAATCAGTGAACGCTGTCAGGGCATTTAGTGTGGTCCCTAAAGTCCCTTTTTCCCAATTACAAAATTTCTGGGCTACGTGGATTACAAATCAAAAGCTTAAGAAATAGAACAAATCTCATGTTATATTTAAAATCTACACACAAAACTTAGTTTGCTTACCAAAAACTAGAGTTTATTTTACTAGTATTGAATTTAGGTTAGTTTGGCAAGGCTTTTTTTTTTTTTTTTTAAATATTTTAATAGCTAATGGCTCTTTTATCTTTTTAAATGTCCAAAGGATTTTAAATACCTTTCTTCTTAATATGCAGCTTTCTGGATATAGTTTTAGGGCATTCCTGCAAGAACAAGTTTTGATACCTTATATATAAGTACAAGTAAAAAGCAATTTATTTCTGTAATGTACAAATATTACAATGCCAGGAATGGAACACGGGCGCAGAATTCATACCACTCTCAATGTAAGAAAATTTTCTACTTCTTAAATCAACGATATTATAGGTAGAGAAATTTCTTAAACGGATTCTGGTATGAATTCTGCGCCCGTGTTCCATCCCTGCAATGCAAATAATGTGCACTTTTAATACCCCCCCCCCCCCCCTCAGAGGCCATTTTATTATAGAATCAGCATTATTTAGAAGTACAGCAATGTCAATTTTTTTAAGGACATTGGTACTCTATCAGAGAATGGAAATATGAGCATTTCTTCAAACTTTTAAAACTGTCACTGTTTTATGTTTCATTTTGTTTTCTAAGGATTATTATAACAAAGATAGATCCAAACAAACACTATGCATAGTTGCCAACATTCTAATTAATATTTCATAGTATTGCTTGCCCCTCCCCCTTTTTTTTTCACACCAGTATTTTTTTAGAATCATTTTCTTCTAATTTAATCGTAATTGCATTTAGAGAATATTACTCTCCAAATTTAGTGGTGTGAAGAAAAGGGGGGGACTAACAACACTATGGAATATTAATTAGGATGTTGCCAGGTATACAAATGGTGACTATTAGATCCAAATTCAGCTTATCGGTTAAGTGATAAGATGAGGACCCACAAAATCCATGGTTACACTTATTTCACTTCACCCTACATATATTTAAATTTATAAACAAGTACTCATCACAACTTAAAAAGAAAAAATATCATAAGCAAATAGATTTTGAAATTATTTTATAAACATATACATACATAAAAAAATATATATATCTTAATTATTACATATATGTTACAACAAACAATAATTAAATGTACAAAAAATGTAAAGTAAATGTTAAACAGGCAACTGAAAGCCTTGTGATAACGGATCACCCTCTTCTAAGTAAAATGAATGTTTTCCTGTATGATAAGCCATGCCAGAAACTTCTACAATCACAGCTTTAAATTTCCACATTTTTGTTAGTTTTACAGCTTTTCCAGTAAAAGAAGTGCCAATGATGCTTCTGAACTCCTTTTCTTGGTTTAAAGATATTTGTCCTTTCTGAATTTGAAGAGCAATTCTGGCAGTAACGCCAGAACCGGTTGGACTACGATCGACCTGCAATATAAAGTTTTAGTGTACTCAAATGATTTTAAATTAATATGTTGCAACAATAACGAAACATTGTTCTACATTCTGCTTTACAAATTCTTGTAGCACAAATTATTTATTAAAATTATTAATTTTAATTAAAATTGTTTCTAATGATGAATGGAGATAATTTTCATCGTACAGTAGTATAACACTAAATATCTGAGAAAAGTTAATTTTTTGTCCTATAAACATTTGTAAAAATTCATTTATTTATTTATTTATTTTTTTATTTATTATTATTTTTTTTTTGTATATGTGCGTGTTTAAAAAAAAAAAAAAAAAAAAATGGTGGCTTGGTTTTAAATTTTCATAGATCTATGTTTCAACCACTCATTTTAAAGATATTCACAAGTCCTTTTTAAAAACACTCATATTGAAAATTTAGTTGTTAGTATCCACCTTTTTTTCACACCGCTTTTTTAGAAGAGCAATTTTCTTCTTATTTAACCATAATTACTTACTGGAAAAAATTACTATACAAAAAATAAAAGTGGAAAAAAAAAAAGTGGGTACTAACAATGTTAAATAATAAAATAAAAAGTTGGCAGCTCTGCGCATTGATACAATGAAATAAAAGAACTACATTACTTTTAGAATAGATTTAAAAAATGCAACCTTTTACTATCTTCATGTTCTTCTTTCTTGGTAGACTAGTTTCGTCTGGGACGCCCCAGCTTGGTCACTACCTTCTTGGTGTTCGAAACTGAAGTTTTCATGCCTTCTTCCTCTTTTAAATATTCTGCGCCATTGACGATTAAGCAGAGCCCCATCGTTGCCATTACAATTGTTGGAATTTGCTAAAATTTCTACTGACTCCCTGATTGCAGCGTAACTGTGGTTGTGATAGTTGGCCAACTTTTTTACTTGTTCAAATTTTATGTTTATCGCTTCGTTTTTGTTTACCTGGGGTTAAAGCAGTTGTTATTTTACCTGTTTTTATGTCGTGATTATGTTCTTTAATACGCGTCTTTATTTTTCATTTTGTTTTTCCTATGTAACACATTTCATTTTCTTGTTTATTAGTATATGGTATTTTATATATTCCTGCATTTTCTAATGGATTTATTTTATCTTTGTCACTTCTAATTAATTGAAAAATATTAGGGTTAGGCTTTATAGGTATATTTATATTATGTTTTGCGGCAATTTTCTTAATTTTATTTGATATTCCACGGTCATAAGGTATGGAAGTAGTATATTTAAGTTTTGGTTTTTGAAAATTATTAATTTTATTTAGACTTTTTAATCGTTTTTTAAATAATTTATCTATTAATTTATGTGAGTATCCTGCTTTCTGTGTAAATTGTTTAATATTTTTAATTTCATTTTTTAAAATTTTATTATCTTTACAAATTGTTATTGCTCGATTAATATGGGCTTGGTTAGCATTTATTTTGTATTTAAAAGGGGTTTTACTATTTTTGTGGATTATTTCATTACTGCTATTAGGTTTTCTGTAAACTTGGGTGGTTATTTTATTGGTATGGCGATTGATGGTGACGTCTAGGAAATTTAACTGTTTATTATTCTCTTCTTCTAGGGTGAATTTAATATCTGGATCTATTTTATTTAAGGTGTTTAAAATTTCTGTGGGGTTAGTTTTTTGATCTATTATTGCAAAAACGTCATCTACATATCGAAACCAATAAAAAATTTTACTTTTAAGTTTCTCTTCAAAATTATTGTAACCTTTTACTATCTTCATGTTCTTCTTTCTTGGTAGACTAGTTTAATAACTAGCTTAATAATACTAAATAATTTTGAAGAAAAACTTAAAAGTAAAATTTTTTATTGGTTTCGATATGTAGATGACGTTTTTGCAATAATAGATCAAAAAACTAACCCCACAGAAATTTTAAACACCTTAAATAAAATAGATCCAGATATTAAATTCACCCTAGAAGAAGAGAATAATAAACAGTTAAATTTCCTAGACGTCACCATCAATCGCCACACCGATAAAATAACCACCCAAGTTTACAGAAAACCTAATAGCAGTAATGAAATAATCCACAAAAATAGTAAAACTCCTTTTAAATACAAAATAAATGCTATCCAAGCCCATATTAATCGAGCAATAACAATTTGTAAAGATAATAAAATTTTAAAAAATGAAATTAAAAATATTAAACAATTTACACAGAAAGCAGGATACTCACATAAATTAATATATAAATTATTTAAAAAACAATTAAAAAGTCTAAATAAAATTAATAATTTTCAAAAACCAAAACTTAAATATACTACTTCCATACCTTATGACCGCGGAATATCAAATAAAATTAAGAAAATTGCCGCAAAACATAATATAAATATACCTATAAAGCCTAACCCTAACATTTTTCAATTAATTAGAAGTGACAAAGATAAAATAAATCCATTAGAAACTGCAGGAATATATAAAATACCATATACTAATAAACAAGAAAATGAAATGTGTTATACAGGAAAATCAAAAAGAAAAATAAAGACGCGTATTAAAGAACATAATCACGACATAAAAACAGGTAAAATAACAACTGCTTTAACCCAGGTAAACAAAAACGAAGAGATAAACATAAAATTTGAACAAGTAAAAAAGTTGACCAACTATCACAACCACGGTTACGCTGCAATCAGGGAGTCAGTAGAAATTTTAGCAAATTCCAACAATTGTAATGGCAACGATGGGGCTCTGCTTAATCGTCAATGGTGCAGAATATTTAAAAGAGGAAGAAGGTGTGAAAACTTCAGTTTCGAACACCAAGAAGGTAGTGACCAAGCTGGGGCGCCCCAGACGAAACTAGTCTACTAAGAAAGAAGAACATGAAGATAGTAAAAGGTTGCATTTTTTAAATCTATTCTAAATTTAATTACTTTATGGATTAGTATTGTTAAAAGTACATTACTTTTATTATAAAATAATAATATAAGACAAAAAATAAAATAAAATAAATAAATGATATTTCAACTAGTTATGTTTAAAAACACAAATTTAAAAATCTGTTTACATTCTTGCTTTAACTCTAAAAATTTCCGTTTTTCAGTCTCATGAAATATTCTCATTTTCTTTTCAATTTTTATATTTAATTATTAACCCAGTCACATCAAATGACAAGAGGTAGATTCATGAAGTTGCTATGGCATATAATCAAATTACGAGCTCATCTTATAAATGTCAGTTATGCATACCAAATTTTGGCCATTTGTTTTTGCTGGTTGGTTTTATAAGATTTTTTAAAGTCAATCAGTTCAATACACTACAGAGCAGAAATTTGAATTATTCAGGCACAATGATTAACTGCTTAAATGCAATTTCTCACAGATGACCACTCAGCTTGAAGTCTAGACAGAAACTGAATTCATTGAGATTCTTGTTAGTGATTTATAGAACTTACAAGACAGTTCTATGTTAGAAACTAATGAATCATTCCAGAAAGTTTCGGAGCTCAGCACTTATTATAATTTTAGCTTCCAAACTTTCGCAACATTAAACTACTATTTTCCACCAAATTTGATCACCAAATCAAATAAATTGATGCCAAGTTTGCTGCCAACATTTGATCTTCATGAAAGAAAAAAAAATGTCATCGGTTTCCATTTTAACTGCATTACTGCATAAAAAGTAATACATAAAGAATAGGCAAATTCTAGTCGACAATCACCAACAGGGTGGCTAGCATTTAAACCTTTTCAAATTCCCCGACTTTTCCCTGACTATTTTTCAAGATTTTCCCTCATTTTTCTCTGACTCTCACTGTTTATTTTTGATAAAAATTTCACGTCATTAGCAAAAAATTTAGCGATTTAAAATATCATTAATAATTTAATGATTAATACAGCTATTTTCACAAAATTTGTTAAAATTCCCTGACTTTAAACGAAATTCCCTGACTCTTCCAGATTTTCTGAATTCCCTGACTTTTCCCTGATTCTTGGATTTCCCCTGACTGCTAGCCACCCTGACCAATGCCTTTTTTTTTTTAATATAGTTTTGTTAGTGATTTATAGAACTTTCAAGGTAGTTAGTTCTATGTTAGAAAACAATGGATCCTTCCAGAAAATTCTAGAAATCAGTTTCTATTAAAGTTAGGGGCTTCCAAACTTTAGCAATCTTAAAATATCATTTTTCAACAAATTTGTTTGCCTTTTAGTTTGGTCTTTATAAGGAACAGTTTTATATGTTTACAGAGGTGCCAAGTTACTATTAACGAAAAATCAATTTCATATGACAATAAAGAAAAAGTAAAACTTGACCTATTAAATTGCAGACAATTATTACAAAAGAATACATTAAAAAGTTTCCGGTATTAAGATAACGGACAATCGGTAATAACTTGGCACCTCTGTGTGTAGTATCAATTTTAAACGATAAAAGCAGTAGACAAATAGGTGAACAAAAATCTTACTTCTTTGTCAGCAAAAACACACAGATTTTTAGTAGCACCATTGCTAAACTGGTCTTTACCATCTGTAATTATAGTACCATATAAAAATGCAAGATCTTCACTTAATGGATGGTGAAATGTCACTTGTTTTTTTGTTGCTTCTGGAAAAAAAAAAAAATTAAATGCAGTCTAATACAAAATACAGTATTAGACATTTTATACTGGTTGCAAAATGTTAAGCAAAAATATTATTGGAGAATAGAAGTTCTTTAATATGTAAATAAGACTTGCTTAAATACACCATACATAAAAATATATTGTGTTATATGGTTGATGAATATAACATTTTGCAGAAGAAGTAAAACGATAGTTTTATTTCCTTTCACCTTTGTTTCAGATAAACAGTTGGGGTAACTTATTTGAATTTTGTAGAATTAAAAGAACATTTTATTTCATATTTTCTTTTAAACACTCAACGTAAGAGTAATAATTCAACTTTTTAAAAAATCTATCATGTCTTCTATCATTTATCATACTACTGCACCTTTTTTATGTATTTATTTATTTTTCCTTTCTGCCTCTGTTTTTTTTTTTAAATATCATTATTTTTTCTGAACATTTGGTTGTAACCGGGCCGCTACAATATGCTATCATTGTGAACATGAAGGCAAGACAGTTATCTTATTTTCATAATAATAAAATGTTTTGTATCTAAGAATAAAAAAAAAAATAACTATAAGAATGAATAATATTTTCTGAGAATTTCTAAAGTTTTTCAAAATATTTTTCTTCATAAACCATTTATATTAATTCAAAAACTTTGATTTACTTTTATATTTCAGCAATAAGTAGCACAAAACATACAAAATTTTGTCATAAAAAGGTGATAAATAAAACCATTTCAGCAAAATTATAAATTAATGAAATCTTATAATAATAATAATTAATTAAAATGTTTTAGATTACGATAATAGCTACTGGACAACATAATTTAGTACAGATATTCACTTTTTCAAAGCTTTTACATCCTTTTACATGATCAATATTTTATTTTTAAATTAAAAAAAAAAAAAAAACTTTGTAAGCATAATTTAATTTAGTGCCTGATTAATACTTTTAACTTGGGTCTTTTTTCTACACTCATGTTTGTGAAAATTGCAAAGAAGGATACAACTGAGCTGAAATTTTCAGCAAATGCCAGTTATAGTGCGTTAAACAAATGATTAACATTTCAGAGTCACCACGCATGTGTGGGCTGATCAGCATCCACTGAACTACTGCTGAAACCATATAAATAAAGAGCTGTAGTGGGACGTTGAAAATAGTCTATGGTTATCTGCTAGTGGTAAACTTTAGGTGAGACGTAACAATGCCTCTTCTATGAAGAAGTATGATATTTCAACAACTTACGGAGTTTGAACAGGGAAAAATCATTAGCCTTTGTGAAGGAAGATTTTCCTATTGTGCAACATAACAACAGCATAGTGATGTGAATTTGGAAGCAGTAGGCTGATGTAAATCAAACAACTTGGGAATCCAGGTGTGGATCCCGAAAGGTGACATCAAGGCAAGATGATAGGCACCTGGTCTGCACGGCACTGATGGATCATACAGTTTCATCTAAACAGTTAGCAGCACTTTGGTCTATTGCTATAAGCATATCAATGTCTGTTTCATCAGTTTGTTGACATCTGCTGTGCTGTGGGCTGTGTGAAAGAGCTCCTTTATGCAAGATCCTGCTCATAAAAAACCATCGACACCTGTGGCTGCAATGGGTTCATGGACATAGAGACTTGCCAGGAGATTGGCAACAAGTGTTTCTTTCTGATAAATCCCACTTTAAATTGTGGTACCGTGCTGACCAGATACATACTAGATGCTATGCCAGTGAACACTATCTTACAGAATACATTATTGAATGCCATATTGGAAGAACATCTGATGCTATGTTTTGGGGTGCGATTGCATATCATGGATGATATCAGCTGCTACAAATTGTGAATAATCTTAACAACAACAGGTACATCAGTGAAGTGCTGGAGCCCAAAGTCGTCCCTTTCCTTCAAGATATTCATGGAGCTATCTTTCAACAGGATAATGCTTGTCCATATGTTGCAAGGAATGTTTAAGACTTCTTTTCAACAGAAAACATACAGCTTCTTCCTTGGACTGCTTATTTGAAGAATATGCCACCTATTGAAGATGTGTGAGATTTCATTGTTTATTGCCTTGCTCATGATCCTTGCCCTACAGCTTCTACAGATGAACTTTGGGTATGCACACAAACAATATGGAATGCTCTTCCCCAGGCAGTCATTCAAAATCTGTTTAACTCAATGTCACATTGTATAGCAGCACTCATTACAGTGCATGGTGGCTACACAAAATACAGATTTTGGACACTTAATATTATTTTTTTGCTTGAAAAATTTAATCATTAATTTCTGACAATTACTTCATGGTGTTGCAGTTTTTACAAACATGAGTGTATTTATGTATTTATAGGTTTCTGTAATACACTATTTCTTATTATGCAAAATTTAAGGGGTTTATCGGAAATACTGAGAATGCTTGTTTTCCTCTCTGAAAGAAATATTATTAAGTCCTTTAAAAAAAAAAAAAAAAGCTGTCAACAAACTTTTTTTTTTTTTTTTTTTTTTTTTTTTTTTTTTTATACTTACAACTTAAAAGTATCTAACCTCTTACTTTTGTAAATTTCTTGATTTTTTTTAATTATAAATAAATAAATAAATGAACAAAATTGTTACAGTTTAAATAACACAGGCTCCAAATGTTGCTTAATAGAAGCTAAAGATACTAAATGCAGGAAAACATATTAATGCTAACCTATTTATACTTAAAAAAAATACAATACTTTAAATGCAGTAAATTTTTTTGTCGATCTTTCAAGAGATGGAACATTGTTTGGTACTTTTCCATTTAATTTCTCAAATGATTTGGTTCTTAGATTACTGGAACTTGCTGTGTATATTAATCACTAAAAGTGCCAAAGAGCATGGCACACTTCAAATGGAAATATGACCACTATATGTTATCAAACTTAAACTATAAAGACAGAATTCAAATTATGTCAGATATATAGAGGGAATCAAAAGTCTTGTCCTGATTATAAAAATTCATTACAAAAAAATAATATATATATAAAAAAAATTTAAAGAATGCTTTTTTATCAACAACCTAAAAAGTAGTAAATAAAGCCAAATTTTCTGTACTCAAACCAATTAAAAGGTCAAAAGCATTCATTGATGACAAAGTATGTTATACAGTAGGATGTAGTCATCAATGAATGCTTTTGACCTCTGTCATCAATGAATGATTTTGATCTTTTAATTGGTCTGACCACAGAAAATTTTGCCTTATTTACTACTTTTTAGACCACCAATAAAAAATCATTCTTTTTAAAAATCTTTTTTTTTATATATAGATTATTTTTTAAATTAAAACTAAAAAACCAAAATTTAAATTTAAAACCGAAATGAAGCAGGATGCGAAGGTCAGCTGCTTAAATAGGCTTTTGGAAAGTAGTAGAACTTTCTGGAATACACTAGCAGGATACAGGCGAATCTGGCTTCAAAATGGAGACAACTGGTGCTTTACTATGAAAAAGTGGAGATGACTGGTGTTGGGAAAACATAAATTTAAAATTTTCTTAATAAAACGATTGAAATGTAGAGTTTTATTTTTATCTCAAAAATATTAAAGGTTTTGAAATCCTTCAAATACTGTAAAATTTTCTGATATTCTGAGTTACTTATGGGTTTCACTGATCACTCACTGGTCGCTCATGGGTCACCCATGGCCATTCATATTCATATTCCCTTGAGTCAAAATATAGCAGAAAAGTGGCTCAATGACAGACAGAATAACAGACAACCCAGGTGAATAAAAAAGTATTCTAATAACTATTTAATATTATAATGTAACTTTGTATCATTGGATAGGTCATTTTTAGTAGTTGCTTTGTGCAATAGATGGTGTGAGTGCTCCTTCAAGAGTGACTCAGGGGAACATTTGTAAGGAAAACATCATTTTTGGCTGAAATGAAATTGATTCAAGAGAAAGCCTAATGTGTGCTTTGGTTTCACAAAATGAAATCACCCATTAATGTTTATCGTAAATTTTAATGTTGTTATGGACATAACCGTCCTGATGCAAAATAAATAAAGTGATGGTATGAAAGGTTTAAACAAACAGGCAGCGTTAAGGATATTCCCAGAATTGGCAGGCCAAGTGTGAGTAATGCAAATGATGATTGCTTTCGGCAATTGTTTCGACAGTCTCCTACTAAATCAACTTTTCAAGCATCAAATATCGGAAACAAATTTGATAAGAATTCTTCACAAAAGACCTTGGTTGCATTCTTATAAAGAGCAAATCCTTCACATCTTTTAATCAAATAATTTCCCAAGATGTGCAGAATTCACAGTTGAGATTCTGATCCGCTTAGACATTCTTTGAGGTACCAAAGGGGCACATGTTGAAATTTACTGACATAAATAGTTTAAAAAAAAAAAAATTATGACAGTACTTAGTATATTCAAACAAACATATGTTCTGATTATAATAGTTTGAACACAATAAATACTTATAATCAGGGCAAGATATTTGGTTCACCCTGCATAATGCTTTAAAGTAAGGTTTTTCTCTTCCTTATTTTAAACAAATATTGCTTACTTAAATTATACTTTTATATGCAAAATATTTTTACATCATACACTTGAATAGATTTTTTCACAAATATAATGGGAATAGTTCTTAATTAGATTAGTGCCTTATTACAACCCATATATGATAGACTTTTAAATAAAATAAAAGTAAAGTGGCTCAAAAAAAATAAGGCTATAACCATATATAAAGCAATAGAAAGTACAATTTTCTAAATAATAATTTTGCGCTTTAATATTATAATTAAACTAGAAGGTCTACCCAGTGCTGCTCGAGTTGAAGTAGTGCTTATAGAAATTTTGAATTAAAGAAAAAACAAAGTAAAGAAAGTATGAGATTGAATTAAAATTAAATTAAATTAAAAATCTTCCAGCTTTATGATATTATGACTGAACATATTGAATAAATGAATTCCCAGGAGGTATATAGAAAGCAGTAAAATGAATTACTACATGTACTATTGCAATAAAATCCTAATTATAACAATTTAAACTCATTGTGAGAATTTAAATGAATGAAACTACAAATAAACAATTAATTTAAATAAAAAAATGTTTGCATGGTCATTTTAATTATTTTTTTTTTTCCAACACAAAAAGAAATATATTTACTTACACGTAAATAATAAAATTGAAAAAAACTTTTTTTTTCTTCTGCATATAAAAAAATATTTTTTCTTTTATGATTGGAAAAAAATGAACGTGTAATTTATTTATTTATTTTTGGAATCAATTTGACTTTTTGTTTTTAATAATTTTAAAGTTAAAATTGGATTTTCATTTAATATCTTTTGGACCAATTTTCCGCTTGAACTAAAAAGTACGGTACAGTCGAACCTCGTTAACGTGAATCTCAAGGAGGATAAAAAATTTGTTCATGTTATCAGTAACTAATCTTCATATAACTAAACTAATCATCCATCTGACGGGGATTATGGAAATGATTCATGTTAAATGTAATTCATGTTAAGCGTGTTCACGTTAATGAGGTTTGACTTATTAGTTAAATTTTTGTCCTGATTAATAGTGTACTAATTTTCGTAGCAATCAACTCAATGAAATAGTTCTGTACAGCCAACTAAAAATCCAGACAGATACAACAAACTTTCGGCTTTATATATATAGATTAAGTAGATTAATATACTGTTATAAAATAGAGTATAATGGCTTGATTTAAAATGCACACCATTAAAAATTAATAATGTTGATTAGTAATAAGTAAAATAATTTTTTTTTTCAACTCCATTATAATAATGTGCCATGCATGATAGATTCAATTTTGTTTTTTCTCTGTTTTACTCATATAGATTTATTAAAAAATATATAAAATACATTTTCAGCAAATATACAGGGTGAACCAAGACTCTTGCCCTGATTATAAAATTGTATTTCACAATAACCGTTTTATATAATAATGTAACTTTTGTATCATTGGATGGGTCAGTTTTAGTAATTGTTTTGTGCAATAGATGGCACAAGTGCTCCTTCCAGGTTGACTCAGGGGAACATTTGTAAGGAAGACATCATTTTCGGCCAAAATGGAGTTGATTCAAGAGAAAGCCCAATGTGTGTTTTGGTTTCACAAAATCTCCTATTAATGTTCAGCGTAAATTTCGACACTGTTATGGACACAACCCGCCTGATGCAAAATCAATAAAACGATGGTATGAAAGATTTAAAGAAACAAGCAGTGTTAAGGATCTTCCCAGAAGTGGTAGGCCTAGTGTGAGTGAAGCAACTGTTGATCGCGTTCAGCAATTGTTTCAACAATCTCTTACTAAATCAAATTGTCAATTATCCTGTGAGTTTCAAATACCACAAGCAAGCTTTGTAAGAACTCTTTATAACAGGCTTTAGTTGCATGCTGTAAGGGATGGATTAACACCATGTCCTCTGTGCTCTCCAGATATTACTCCTCTTAATTTTTTCTTTTGGGACTACATCAAGGACAGAGTCTTTGCCACACCAAATTGTTGATGTCAAAGAACTGAAAGCTAGGATATAAGCTGCTGTGCGTACTGTAACAGAAGACATGTTAAAGAACACTTGGTGGGAACTGAAATACTGCTTAAACATTCTACAAGCTACCAAAGGGGCATACATTGAAAATTACTGATGTAAATGGTCTTATAAAAAGTTTATAACAGTACTTACAATATACTCAAACAAACATATGTCTAATTATAATAAATTAAGCTCAAATAATACTTCTAATCAGGGCAAGACTTTTGGTTTACCATGTATAATGAATCATAAGCATACCAATATTTTATAAAAATCAGCACAAATTCAAATATATAAGTAAATTTTTGCAATTTATTATTTAAAAACCAGTATCTCATAAAAAATATGCACTAGAATTTCAAAATAAGGGTCTACACAGCAACAAAAGAAAAAAATGTGTTGCTATAAATAATGTAGTAATTTTCAAAATTCGAATAAAATACCTGTAACTGATGCAGCGGCATTAACAAGATCAGAAAGAGGTGAAGATTCCAAGCTTAAGCCGAGCTGTTTATCCTCAACTATTGCATAATAAGCACCTCCAAATGAAATATCAATAACTATATCTCCATAGTCAGGAATGTTAACTGTAGTACCTAAAATAGGAATGATAACTGAAGTAGAAAATTTGGAATACATTATACAACAGAAAATTAATTAATTGTACATTTATTTTAATGAAACTTTTTGATTAAACACAGAGTATGCAATTCATTTGAGATACTGTCCGTGCTGTACACACTTTAAAGAGAATGTCACATTAATATTATCTACAATAATAAAAAAAAGACCCCCCCCCCTTTCTATATAGTAAGCATTTTATTTTTATATTGTTAAGAATGCCTAAAACCTAAAAGTATTTTAATATCTTTAAGGCAAAAAGTTATCTTTGCAATGTGCATTCTAAATCTTTCCTCTAGAAGTAACTTCAAAATAAATACCATAATCACATTCTGTAAAAAAGAATATTTGGGAGGAAAATTTTCACAAATTTTCAGTAAAAAATTATTTTAAACTTTAGCTTCAATGACATTTTGTGAAATTTTTTATAGTTTAATGTTTAGACCATAATTTAGTTCTTTATAACTGGGGATCGAGAAAAAAATTTACCAAATGCCAAGTGCCAGTCCTTACATAGCAAATATGTAAGGACTTCAATTCTCTTCAAAGAGAATTAAAGGTATTTAACTTAAATTTTTTAAGAAAAAACTGGTTTTAGCGAGTGCAATAAACATATTTTGCAATTGAGAAATGGAGCATACCACTTTGTTTATATTTTTGTTTTCTAAATAGACAATAATAAAATTAAAAATTATATAAAAAGTATTTTAATTTAAATTAAAAAGAGATATGAATGTGGATATCTTGATGAGCTAATAATATTTAAGGCATACCTAATATTTTATATTAGCAACACAAAACATGGATTTAGTCATGTTAATTCAAGATTTTTGTCCACTGGAAAAAAATTTCTATGATTATGTAAAGAGTGAGAGAAGAAGATAGAACACTGAAAACTAAATAACAAATACTTCAGATTCATAAAATAATTATAAATGTTTTTGGAGGCTTTGGGTAATTATTCCTCTACACTAGTAGGTTCTACTTATTGTAATTATCACTACTGTTACTGTTTTAAAAATATTCATTTAAGAAACATTCATTTACAAAACAGCAACAATGCTCAATTTATGCTCAGGAAGATAAATATAAGTCAAATGAAACAAAAAAGTAGAACTGACATTAAAATAAAATATAAACAAATGTAGACATTACATTTTGAATTGAAATTAGGCAAATAGTTTCTAGCAGACAACACTTAATCCTTCTGCCACCATTAATCCTAAAAAATGTAGCAAGGAAAAAAAACTAAATAAATAAACAGCCATATATTGAAAGTATTGAAACTATTAAAGTGCATCTCAAAGCATCAAAAAACATATTTGAATCCTATTTTCTAGCTTTCTCTTTTTCTCTGGCAAAAATTTAGAGACTTGTCTAAGAAAAAGAATAGTATTGGTTATTTTTCTCAACAACATATCATTATTAAAAGAGAAATGTTTTGCTTGAGAAATTCTGAAAGCAAATGCAACCAAAAAATGAACATGTTTATATGTTAAGGACTTTATTCTTACAAATAAATAGTATAAAATCTACTGCAAGACAAATAGCTTAATATATTGAGCTTTCAAACCTTTAAATAAAACCAAGGAATAGGTATATTGCTAGAGGTTTAAAATAAAAATTATTATGATAAATTTCCAAATTTTTAAAATATTATTTATGCACAATTATTTAGATATCTTTTCTACTCTATAATACTTTATCACCTCCACTTTTCTTCTATTCTGCCATAGAAATTGATTAAAAAAAAAAAAAAAAACTGTACATGTCAAAATAGCTGGCAACCACTTACTAAGAGATTCTAACTTGAACATAAATTACAATAGTTAATAAATAAATAAAAAATATTTTTTTTTCCCTTTATGCTTTCAAACAATACAATAAGTACTGTTTGAAAACATAATACAAACAGTGAAAATATTCACAGTAGTACAGTAATATATTTTTATTTTATGTACTAAAAGATGTAGAAACAATAAACAAAAAAATGTATTTACGATGAAGCCAGGTGCCAGGGTACAATCTGTAAGGTAATTTATGCACTAAATTAAACAGTGCCATATTGTACTGCAGGGATGCAGAAAATGTTCAAACCTCGGAAATTTCCCCCAAACACAGTATAAATTTCCCTCAATAATGCAAAGATCTACTTTGCTATACAAAGTCATTTGTTCTATGTAATAAATCTTTAAGAGAATAAGTAAACAGTGTAACATAAAAATATCGCTGTTAGTGTCTAAGCACTTCAAAGTAGCAAATTGTTATTTTCGATTTACATTTTTATTTTCTCTCAAAAAAATATTCAAAATTTCCCCAGTCAGTTTAAATTTCCTCCGAACCTTGTTTGGGTGTTCGGACATATTCTGCACCCCTGTTGTACTGTACAAAGATAAATAAAATAAACAATATAGTTCTTTTTATTTACAATTTTCATAAAAATCAATCATTTGTTTTTTCTTGATCCCACCATTTTTCTGAATTCATAGATTATAGGGAGTATACTGTGTACATATATTAAGACATTTAATATTATAATTAATTAAATATAACATATTTTATTCATTTTATACTATTTTACATATAATTAGCACACAAATGCAATCTACTAATTAGGAAAAAGGATATAAAATGCAACACAAAAAATTATGGTGAACTTTGAATATAATTGAACAGCAAGAATAGTAAGTTAAATTGACAATTAAAAAATAATAATTAAATCTGCCATAACTGATCACGTCAAAAAAATGATATAACAATAATATTTTGAATATTTTCAGAGGGGAAAAAAATAGTGCTCAGTCACTAAAAATGATTAACAGGCTGACAAAACTATTGTACTATAAAGAAACTGAAAACATTGCAATGACAGCAATATTTTAGTGATTTTATCAACATTATGATATTAACTTTAGGTTTACAAATAAATGCAGTACTACCAAGGCTGCAGCCAAGAGAGGGATTTGGGTCAGAAAGGGTTCAAACTACCCTAAAATTCAGTAAATTTGTCATTTCTTTTTTTCTGGCTACAACCTTGAGTGCTACAGAATTTCAGAAATGTAGGGAGGGAATTAAAAGATTGTGATTATCTGTATTATAAATAATATCAGCAAAGTATAAGAATGTTACAAATTACCCAACATAAATACAAAAGCAGGGACACTATGAAATCGTACCCCTGTAACTTCATTGCCATCACATTTGACATAAGCTTCAACTAATCCACAAGGACAATGAAAATTTACTTGGGTTTCTGGAGAGATGCATTTCACTAAATTAGCATCGATGACGTAACGACCAAGTGCAATAATGGCATGCCCGCACATAGTACTGTAACCTTCATTATGAAAAAAAATTACTTCAAAACTATTATCTTGAGAATCTTTCAGTAATAATATAGCACCATACATATCCTTATGACCCCTAGGTTCATTTATAAGAAGTTTACGATAATGGTCAAACTTTTCTTTCATTTGTTTCCTTTTATCAAGTACAGATCCTGAAAGCGTCGGAAAGCCAGATGTAACAATTCTCAGTGGTTCACCAGCAGTATGCATGTCATGTGTCATTACAGCGATTGTAGATTTTGGCACAAAAGCCATCTGTAAGGAAAACATAATATCATATAACAAAGGATAAGAGTTTGCAAGTAATCATAAAATATCAAATATAAATAGATGCATGTGTATCAATCAGGAGACAACTAGTTAAGCTAGTAATGCTAATTTCATAACAGGGTTCACACTAGGAAATAATACTGAGTGAGATTTTCCCACTCTAACAAAAGAATTAAGTGATATTTTTCAAACTTGAGTGAGAAATTATATAGTTAACATTTAGATTTTTTTTTTAATTGTAAATATGCAGATCAAACAATTGTTTGAAAAAAATAAAATAAATAAATAATAATCAGGTAAATATTAAAAATGGAAGTTTACTTTAATCCTTTTACATTTTGTGGTTAAAAAACCACTGCTGCTTCAATATTCAGGATCTAAATTTTCATCAGAAATTCAGAAGGAATTACCCACGTTCTTATCACTTAATTTGTTTCAAAGTTTATTTTTAATTTGATTATGAGTAGTCAAAAAGTGCTCGACAGAAATGCAATAACTGGAATAATCGAAATTATTTCATACTGCATTCTTTAGCTTGCCCATTTTTGCAGCTGTTTGTTAAAATATACACTTCTACATATATTCTCTTAACAAATCTTTGGAATTAAGAATTGTTTAAAAATGATTACTCAATGTTTCCCATTATTATTATTATTTTTTTTTTTTTATCAAAAAATTCTAGAGGTTAAAAACAAGGCATCACAGGCTTCAAAGCAATATGTTCAATGCAAGTAAAAAATGGATGAAATACTCAATAAACAATGTAAAATAAATTGGGAGAAAATCTCCCCTTCTGATATATTTTTGAGTGGGACTTTAAAAAATATCCTGAGATTCTCACAATCCTACCCTCTAATGTGAACCCTGCATAATTAAAATTTTAACAAACTATTTAGAAATTTGGCGTGTAAGGTTGAATTTTTATTCCAAGTATGGGAAAAATGCAAGAGCTGTTAATCGAACCCACGCACTCCACTTACCATGCTCCCTATTACTGAGCTACCCTGGCTCATTACCTGCAGGATATTTTCACATAATACAACTTAGAAAGATCACTGTGTCTGTAAGCACAGATGTAACAGGTGAGCATATAAATCATAACAGATTTTTTGCATAGTTAGTATAAAAATTCAACCTTATATATAATTCAACATCTCTAAATAAATATTCAAGGAGGATGAACAACTTTTCTAAATTAATAAACTATTTCTATTTTCTAAAATAAGGATTATATGTCTTTCCATAATGAATGAAAAAATAGCATGTCATTTGCCAAAATCTTTAAACTCTGTGAGGAAAGTTTAAATTCTAATTTTTGAAACAATTATTTTTAATATTGTTTTCACTATTTATTTGCAATGTATTCCCATGTCCCAAAGACATAGATATACACATATGATAGTTTCAAATTTTACTTATTTATAATAGGCAATGAATTAATAAGTTCGTTAAAATATACTAAAGTTATTGCACTTAATTAATTAAAAATAAAAACCTTAACAGATACTTCATATTTCATCGTTAATATTTTCGGCTGGGTGCCCAGCTATTTTCAAACGATCTTCATCTGTGTTGGATCTCTTAGAGTTGTGGTCTTTTATAGACTTCATAAGTTGGTTCCACATCCAGTCAGGAGCCATTGCGACGCTGTCATTGCACACATCTGGTGTTGTTGCTATTTCTATGGCTTCTCTAAACGTCGCATAATTATAATTATTGTAATTCGCTATCTTTTCAGTTTTTTTAAAATTTATTTTAATTTCTTCAGTATCGAAAGTTTTAGCTAAAGCTGCATTTATTTTTCCTTTTTTTATATCGTTTTTATGTTCTTTGACTCTGGTTTTAATCTTTCTTTTCGTTACACCAATGTATGAACCTGGTTTATTGTCTTCATTATTTGCGAAAGGTATTTGGTAAATTCCGGCAGTTTCCAAAGGGGAGATGGGGTCTTTATCATTACGTATTAATTGAAAAATATTCGGGTTAGGTTTTATAGGGATATTTACGCCGACAATCGGCGACCGCCAGACTAACTATGCAACCACCGTGTACTAACTATGCGTATACGCCGTATACTAACTAGATGCAACCGCCAACAATCGGCGTAAATATCCCTATAAAACCTAACCCAAATATTTTTCAATTAATATGGAATGATAAAGACCCCATCCCCCCTTTGGAAACCGCCGGAATTTACCAAATATCTTTTGCAAATAATCAAAACAATAAACCAGGTTCATACATTGGTGTAACAAAAAGAAAGATTAAAACCAGAGTCAAAAAACATAAAAACAATATAAAAACAGGAAATTTTTTTTTAAATCAATGATAGAATAAAGAGAGGAAATTACATGCTAATTCTAGGGTGATTAATACATACTATGTATTTTTAAGAAAGAGACCAAATTGAATCTAAGGGCAAAATATAACCAGGTTCAGTTTCTGGTCTGATTACTTTATACTTACTAGCAGGCTTCACTGGGCACTGTATTTAAAGAATTTCTTTTTAATTGAATAATTGAAATGTTTAAATAAATATATTTCGATTGGCGACTATTTTCTTCACAGTTTTAGTATGGGATCTCCTTGACAATATCAAACATTTTTTGAACTTCTCTAATCTGTGCAACAAAACTATTATTAAAACGAATATTCTCGAAAAAAGTCAAAGAAATGTTAATTCTTCGAATATTCTGGAAACAGCTGAACCTGTTACTCGTACAGCAAAAGTCACTATTCGATGAATGGTCGAATCAGAGAACACACATAAGTCGTTTTCACAGCATTCACTATAACGCATGTATGTACGCTTCACACACATGAAAAAAAAAAATCACTTGAAAGCCCTACATCGCTGTGCATGAATCTCAGAACACACGAAACTCAGTTCTGCGGCAATCACTACCACGTATGTTAAAAAGAAAATCACTGCACACCTCTATCTTGCTGTGCATGAATCTGAAAACGCACAAAACTCGGTTTCGCGGCAATCACTATCATGCATGTTAAAAAAAAAAAAAAAAAAATCACTGGACACTCCTACCTTGCTGTGCATGAATCTAAAAACACACGAAACTCATTTTCGCAGCAATCACTGTCAAGTATGTTAAAACCAAAAACACATCACTGGACACCCCTTCTTCAAATCAATGAAAATCAAATAAACCAATCAAATCTCTCGTAATTCCTCGTAACGTAGCTCTAGTTCAACGTAAAATACACTCAAATGAATGAAAATCAAATAGACCAATTAAACCTCTTGTAATTCCTCAAAACGTAGCTCTAGTGCAATGTAAAATACACACGAATCAATGAAATTCAAATAAAAAAATCAAATTTCTCGTAAATCCTCAAAACGTAGACCTGGTACAATGAAAAATATACTCATATCAATGAAAATCAAATAAACCAATCAAATCTCTCGTAACTCTTCATAATGTAGCTCTAGTTCAATGTAAAATACACTCAAATCAAATAAACCTATCAAATCTCTCGCAATCCTTTATAACGTAGCTGTAGTTCAATGTAAAATACACTCAAATTAATGAAAATCAAATCTCTTGTAATTCCTCATAACGTAGTTGTAGTTCAATGTAAAATACACTCAAATCAATGAAAATCAAATAAACCAATCAAATCTCTCCTAAGATTCTCCATTCTACGTCATTATAGAAATGGGAAGTTTTATTTTCATATTTTTATTAATTAAAAGAAAACTAATCAAAAATTCGAAAATCTGACTTCGATGTGTACAATGACCCTTCGGAGGGCACCTTTGTGTTAAATCATGTGTTTGTCCAAGCTATCGTTTTCAAGAACAGTGAAATATGCATATTTTTATACAAATATTGCACACTTAATAGTATAAGATTAAAATTGCACTTTTTCCTGAAAAATATATAGTTTACAGGTATTTTACAACTTCAGAATTACTTAGTGCTAACATTAAAATATATTTTGAATTTAGTTTACATTCTACATATTTGAAAAGTTACCAATACTTATAAAACAAGCAACATCTCTATTAGCTCCATCTTGATAAAAATGGAAACTATTATGCATAATTTAGCTTTAATTGTCAGACTGCTCTATAGCAAAGACTATTGTCAACGCTTAAACAAATATTTATTTATTGAAGTTCGCGTTTTTTAACTAGAAAAACGAAAGGGGGAAAGAGATTTTTTTTTTTTTTTTTATAAACAATAACAAAGTTTTTTCTTCTTTATAAACATGTAACACTTTCTTTTCCTTCACTATATATATTAAATATATGAACTTGTTTACTTTTTATTTAACTTTTTTTCGTACAGTCGGTAACAAAAGCGTCCGAACACTAGCAAAAATTCCTATGTAAAAAAAATACGCTTAATACAGTTTTGCTAAATAAATCGTAGACGAATCATGTTCTTAGACTGAAGACTAAGAACAGGATTCGACAAGGATTTATTTAACAAAACAGCATTAAGGGTACTTCTTTTATATAGGAATTTTTGCTAGTGTTTGGACACTTTTGTTACCCACTGTATATTCAAATACAGTTAATCTGTAATTTGTTACTACACATCTAAAATAAATACAAAACAAACCTTATATACATAAAAAAGTTATAAGCAATGTTCATATATTTGAATTCATCAGGAAAATAAATTACCTTCAGATTAAAGAAAAATAGCAC
This sequence comes from Salticus scenicus, assembly GCA_963930645.1. Classification (NCBI taxonomy): domain Eukaryota; kingdom Metazoa; phylum Arthropoda; class Arachnida; order Araneae; family Salticidae; genus Salticus; species Salticus scenicus. Next base: position 106,796,160 of record OZ005648.1, read on the forward strand.
GAATAACAGTACAGATTTAATAAAAGCTACCCTCCAAAGTATCTGTTTGTTTGTCAACAAATATTCGAAAGTAATCGATAAATGTAGATTATTAAATCGAATATTTAAAACATACAAAAAACATGGTATCATTACACAAGATAATAGAGAGCGATCATAAATATACAGTCGGCTGCAAAATTATTCGAGCACTAGCAATAATCCTTGCCAAAAAAAAGTACACTTAATACAGCTTTGTTAAATAAATCCTTGTCGAGTCATGTTCTTAATCAGTCTAAGAACATGATTCGACAAGGATTTACTTAGCAAAACAGTCTTAAGTGTACTTTTTAAATATAGGAATTATTGGCTAGTGCTCGAATAATTTTGCAGCCGACTGTAGCAACGTTATTCCTAAGATACATTCTAAGATAAGTAGTCTCCTCTCCGTGGAGATCAAAATTGGATGGCATGTCTCCAGATCATCTTTAAGGGTGCATCCTTGACCATCGCCAATCCGCAATTGTAATGAAATGCTCGCCCTCTGGTGGGCTAAGGTGAAATTACAATAAACATGGTTTAATTCGAATTCCATACAGCCGCCATTGCTTGCCGATATTTAGTTTCACATATATTTATTGAATAAAAATGAATAAATACGGTAAAAAAGATAACACATACTGTTGTGTGCTACAATCTAACTCCAAAGGATCAAGAAATCCAGAATTGAGCTTCCATTTATTTCCAAATGACAAATTTAAAATTTCTGTTGCTTCGGCTAATGGAAGTAAAGAATTAATCAGATGATTTGAAACTAATATTTGTTCAACTTCAGTTAAAAATCTACTTCCGATCGAACTTTGAATAAACTGAAGTATTTTTTCCAAAAGCAATCAATTTTCCATGATGTAATGGCGGAGAAATTATAGTACGAATATTAAGTAGAATAACAAAGAACACTAATGGAACACACGTGTCTATAATGTTTACTAACAACTGCAGTGTTGAGAAAGCGCCATCTATCGATCATTACAATCGCGGATTACCCAAATCGCAGTACTAGTACGATGTTAAACTCAACCAACTAACCTAAAATAAGGTGACCAACTGTCCCCAATTTCTGATTTAGAATAAGCTGACCAGATTTTTAGAAGCGAATGAGTACAAATGACGCAATATCCGCGTTTGTAATGATCGATAGATGGCGCTTTTTCAGCTTTTGTTGTTAGTAAATATAATAGCCACGTGTATTTATTATTGTTCTTTTTGTTATTCTACTTAATATTCGTACTATAATTTCTCCGCCATTACATCATGGAAAATTGATTACTTTTGGGAAAAAATATTTCAGTTTATTCAAAGTTCGATCGGAAGTAGATTTTTAACTGAAGTTGAACAAATATTAGTTTCAAATCATCTGATTAATTCTTTACTTCCATTAGCCGAAGCAACTGAAATTTTATATTTGTCATTTGGAAATAAATGGAAGCTTAATTCTGGATTTCTTGATCATTTAGAGTTACACTGTAGCACACAACAGTATGTGTTATCTTTTTTACAGGATTTATTATTTTTTATTCAATAAATATATATGCAACTAAACATCGGCAAGCAATGGCGGCTTGATGGAAGCCGAATTAAAGCATGTTAATTGCAATTTCACATTAGCCCACAAGAGGGCGAGCATTTCATTACAATCGCGCATATTCAGTGTTGGTCAAAAAATGAGGGCATATCTAGGTTAAAAATGAGGACATTTCTGAGGACAAATATTCAAGCGCAGTTAGGCTTTTATATTTCAAAAAATATACAGTTCTGTATCTCACCTCTCATAAGGAATATTGCTTATTTTAAATTACCTCAAATGAAATCATAAATTTAATAAAAGATAATAAATTCAGTATTAACATTATGATAATTATAGTTAAAATTTATTTTTCTCCAGGATTTAAGCTTATATACAACTCCCATTAATGATGGTGTACGAAGAGAAACAGAAAATAAGATGTTATTACCACAGTAATAATATTTCATACTAAGAGAAAGTACAAATCTAATATTTAAAACTCATCACTTCAAAAGAAATTCACATGTTTTACTTCTGATTTCATAAAAAAAAAAAAAAAAAAAAAGAGTAAAAAATTTCAGATGAAGTTGCGATATAGAGAATAAAATGGCACTATAAAAATTTAATTTAAAAATTTCTAAATCGTAGGTATGCAATACACTTGCGAAGTGATGACGTCACTGACCGTCCGGGGATACAAGAAAAGGATTTCCTATGTTAATCGCCCATTGGATTTTTTGTAAAAAATTATTAAAAATCGAGAAAAACTATTTCCCGATTTTAATCCCATATTTCGATATAGATATGTATTAGTTATCGTATGCATGTGTTAGATTGAGTTATTTTGCTGTTAAATTGACAAATTTTTTATTTTAAATTTGAAAACTCTGTCTCCTTGGCGTTTTTTGCATTTGGCGATCAAAAACTTAATATGAAAAGATATACATGTCAGATGTATATTTTCGTAATATGCATTGTACGTTTCATATTATTCATTACTCTCTTAATATAAGTTGTTAAAGTAACCATGATTTTTGAAAGGAATTAAATATGTTCGCCAGATAATTTGGTGATTTTTTTTTTTATTCCGCCAAGGATGACAGATATCAAATCTATTCCGCTGCAGCATATGACTATCTTATATCAGACACTTTATTTAGACATTTGAAAACAAATATGACTTCAAATTATGACAGAATATTTATCATTTTCCTTTTAATTAGTATATTAGTTGGATATTTATTGTATAAATATCATCCTTTGGAATGAAATGTTTAATTTTCAATTGAGTATGGAAGTTTGCCATTTTTTTTTCTAGAGTTTTGAAATTTAAAATTCAAATTTTATCAATTTTATAGCAAAAACAACTTAATCTAACGCATGCACACCATAACTAATACATATCTATACCTAAATATTGGGATTAAAATAGGGAAATAATTTCCCTCGACTTTAAATAATTTTTTACAAAAAATCCAATGGGAGATCAACATAGGAAATGTTTTTCTTGCCTCCACGGACGGTCAGTGACACGTCACACTTCGCTTGCGTATATGAATAACAACTAAATCAGTAAATTTGCTACTCATAAGCTGACGTTACAAGAAACGTTATTATTTAGATCTCAATTAAAAACCTAAATCCAGACATATCAACATTTTTATTTATTCCACAGCATTGTTAGAATCCACCCTTTTTTCACACCATTTTTCTTGAAGGGTTTTTTTTTTTTTTTACTTATTTAGTCGCAATTACATACTGAAGAAAATTTTAGTAAAAATAAAATGGTGGGAAAAAGAGACTTATTCTATCAGTGCTCCGAAAAAAATTAAAATGTTGGAATGTCTACACCTGTTACTCGAAAATTCAATTTCTTTCGTGATGATTTTACTAGGGATAAACCGGATATCCAGAAAATATCAGGTATTCAGCTGATTATTCAATTTCAAAAATACCGTTGGATATTCGGATTAGAGTTCTGCACGGATCGGGTTTTACCCGACCCAAACCAAACAAGTGAATTTTAAATTAACCCAAACTGAATTCGAAAAAAAAAAAAAAAAAAAAAAAGAAAAGAAAAGAAATTAATCGACACGAACCCGCATTAGAGAATTTTGACGACCCGAACCCGATTTCTTTATACCCGAAACTCGAATATAAATGAAAATGAGTAATTCATCCGAAAATCATACAAAACATTTTTAAATTGGAAAATAAATTGAAAAATCATTTTAAAAAGAATTAAACATGTTATTACTAATACAGTAAGTTAAAAAAAAAAAAAAAAAAAAGATTAATAATAAATTTTAACTATTTACAGTCGCCAGAAAAATTATTGAAGCACACACCCATATTTTTCGTATTTTGTTTTTTTTTAGTTTGATCGCTAATTTTTATCATCCATTTACTTTTTACTTTCCGAACACTATAGTGAGGAAAGTATTGTAATCATGTCAAAAATCCGAATTCGACATTTTGATGTTTCTATACGTTTTGAGGTCCCCTGAGTCCGTTTTCACTATTTTTACGATGATGTATGTATGTGTGTGTGTATGTGTGTATGTGTGTATGTGTGTATGTGTGTATGTCTGTGAACACGCTAGCGTCTAAACGCTTCGTTCGATTAACCTGAAAGTTGGTACGCATATTGTAAGTCACCATAGTACGAACCCTATAGATTTTGGTGAATCTAGCACTCATAGTTTTTTTACAGGGACACAAAGAAAAATTCTTTATCATTATGGCCTATGGGAGCAAAATCTTAAAAGTGCGATAGCATCTAAACGCCTTATTCAATTGAGCAAAAATTTTATACACATATTATAGATCACAAATACTCAATCTGTATAGATTTTGGAGAATCTAGCACTTATAGTGTTTTTACAGGGACACAAAGAAAAATTCTTTATCATTATGCCTATGGGGCCAAATTTTTAAGAATGTGATAGTGTCTAAACGCCTTATTAATCCGAGCAAAAAAATTGTACACATGTTATAGATCACAGTTGAACTAACTGTATAGATTTTGGTGAATCTAGCACTTACAGTTTTTTTACAGGGACACAAAGAAAAATTCTTTATCATTATGGCCTATGGGACTAAATTTTTAAAAGTACGATAGCATCTAAACGCCTTATTGAATTCAGCTGAAAATTTATATGAGTATTATAAATCACTGTTGCACTAACTATAAGCATTTTGGTGAATCTAACATTTATAGGTTTTTACAGGGACACAACGAAAATTTCTTTGTCATTATGATCTATGGGCTCAAAGTTCAGTAGCGTTCAATAAAACAACGTGTAATAGATGGAGAAAAATACTCAAACACTCTATTATGGTTTTCTCTCTTTTGTTTGTTTAACAACTACTCTTTCTTTACTTTATCTACAAAACTGTTAATTACTCAATGTTCGGAAAGTCGAGTGGAGTCACTCCAGATTTTTTTTTTTATAAACAAAATAAAGATAAGATCATGACTCAACAAATATTTACTTAACAAAACAGTATGAGCTGAACATTTCTTAAATACGACATCTTACTAGCGCTTCAATAATTTTGCTGTCGACTGTATGTGTTATGTGTATTTCAAAAATGAGTTTCAAGTTAAGCGTTTGTAGTTTATTCTTTAAAGCTTATCTCACACTCACAAAAATATAAAAATAATACAGTTCTGGAGACGAATATTAAACTTCCGTTCTCATCTAGATTTACATACATTTCAATAACTTCTTAAAAACATCTGCAAAAGAAAAAATATTATCAGTTTACAGTCGGCTGCAAAATTATTCGAACACTAGCCAATAATTCCTATATTTAAAAAGTACACTTAAGACTGTTTTGCTAAGTAAATCCTTGTCGAATCATGTTCTTAGACTGATTAAGAACATGACTCGACAAGGATTTATTTAACAAAGCTGTATTAAGTGTACTTTTTTTTGGCAAGGATTATTGCTAGTACTCGAATAATTTTGCAGCCGACTGTAAGTTCACAGTCTATTTCAAAAGAAAGTGAATAATCCAAATAAATGAATCACACATCTAATTATCCTCGGAGAGGGAGCCTGCTTTTCACAGCTTCTATTCTAAATAATAATAATGGTATTTGGTGTTGTCGGTTAATTGTGTCTGTGCAATATGCATGTTTTTTTATTGGGTGAGTGCAAAATTTCTACCTGTTTTTATTACACATAAAGCAGAGCAAATAAACGCAAAATTAACAGTACCTATTATTGTACATAGTCCCCATTGTTATCTATGACCTCTTTCCATCTTTCTGGTAGAAGATGAATCCGACGGCGATAAATTTCTGGCGGCTTCGAGTCAAAAAAGTCTTGGATGGCAGCTTTCACAGCATCAAGATCATCAAAGATTTTCTGACTGAAGGAATTGTTCAACGCACGAAATAGGTGATAGTCAGTTGGTGCCAAGTCAGGAGAAGAGGGGGGGGGGTAAAACCTCCCAACCAAAGCCCAGTAACTTTTGGCGAGTGATGACAGCAGCATGTGGCCTGGCATTATCGTGATGAAGGATAATACCACGACGATTGATGAGACCTGGCTGCTTTGCTACCAAATTTGAATACAGCATATCTAACTGTAGACAGTAGAAGGCAGCATTGATGGTTTGGTTGAGTAGCAGGATCTCCCAGTGAATTATTCCCTGCACATCCCACCACACACTCAATAACACCTCCTTGAAATGAAGTTCAGCTTTCGAAGTCGATGTAGGCGGATCAGAAGGGTGACACACAGTTGTACGATGCTTTACGTTACGGTACATAACCCACTTCTCATCTCCTGCCACAATTCGTGTCAAGAATGGGTCATTTTTGCACCGGAAAAGCAAAGAAATACAGGTGGTGATTCGGTCATCCCGTTGATTAGCTGTCAGGTTATGTGGAACCCAACAATCCAACTTTCTCGTAAAACTCAACTTAACGGCCCTGTTCACTTACCGTCGCCGGAAGCCCGAACCAATGTTATTCTATGGGGAAATTTTCTTTACAAATAACTTATTAACTAATACATATTTTTAAATTCTGTTTTCACATTCAGAAAATTCCCAACTGTTAAATTGACGCACCTTTTTTAAAAATGTATTTTTTTAATTTGTAATATTTTATTTTGAAATTGCAAAATGAAAAAAATTCACATATTGAAAATTCGTATTTTGCAGCTTCAAAATAAAATTGATAAAATTAAAAAAATATTTTTTTAAAAAAGGTCCGTCAATTTAACAGCTGGGAATTTTCAGAATGTGAAAACAGAATTTCAAAATATGTATTAGTTAATAAGTTATTTGTAAGGAAAAATTTCCCATAGAATAACATTAGTTCCGGCTTCCGGCGGCGGTGAGTGAAGAGGGCCCTTAACCAGACGTCTCTCGACCGTTGTCCAGTGTTCGATGAAGGTCTCCGTTAATTCTTGCACGATTGAGTTCGGGTTGTTCCTTATGGCTTGGTCAATATCATCGTCTCCAACGTGTGATGGCCGTCCTGATCTTGGCAGCTTCTGTCTCCTTCCCTAAATTTACAAAACCATTGACGACATGTGCTTTCGTCTATTGCATCCTCCCCCTAAACTTTACAAACATTGCGACATGCTGCGGCTGCCGTACTCTCTTTGTCGAACTCGTATAACAAACAATGGACGTATTCGTAAACACCTCACTAAGTGCACTAGTTTTCGTGTCAAAACTGAAATGAGCGTGGTTAGCTACGGTTCAGTGTAAACAGTTTTCTATAAGTTTACGAATGCTTTTTAGAGCATCTAGTGTTGCTCTAAAGCATTTGTAAACATTTTTCTCTCTTTTGAGTGTTTGTTATTTTAAATTTGTTTATATTTAGATTATTTTTTTTATACTTCTATACATAAAGAAAGTAGTAAATATATATATATATATATATAAAGAAAAGAAAAGAAATTGCTTGTTCAGTAGATTTTAATAACAATAATTATTGGAAAACAGGTATTAAAAGTTGTGTCAAAACACTACAATGAAAGAACCTTTTGAAGATCATAAAAATCAATTTTGTCTCAAGATAAACATTCTGTGACTTTTAAAGTAAAAAGTATTTATTTATTTTTAAGTTTTAACCATTTTAGCTGTATACAATGTGCTTTTTAAGAAACCTTATAGTAAAAAAAAAAAAAAAAAAAAAAAAAAAAACCTTCTTTTTAAAAAGTATTTTAAGTTAAAAAATGAAGCTGCATTAATATAACTAATTTATTTATATTTTTTGTAAATTATAAATTCTGTATCATTTTAGAGTCGCTTTATCATAAAATATTTAGTATAAGATTGGCAATGCCATTATATATTAACTTAAAATAAACTTTTAAACTTGAAAAATTTTTAAAAGAAATTTGATGCCCTATCTTTAATCCAATATATAATTTTTTTTTTTTTATATGTATCAAAATTATATGTATTATAAAACTACAAGTTTCCCATATGTTTAAGAGTTTGTAAAACCGATTTTTTTTTTTTTTTTTTTTTTTTTTAGTGCTTTAAAAATGCATTTTACTTAATTTTATTCGTTTATTTTTTAAGAAATATTCTTAACAATTTAAATTTGTTAAGTAAAGAAAAAAAGGCAATGATTTTAAAGTTATATAAAGAAATATTAAACTTTCATTAATATTCATTTCTATGATATTAAAATCACACTTATAAAATTAATTTTGAAAAAATATCACTTTTTACATGCAGCAAATTGAAATGGAAAGAAATATTTCTTAATAAATAAAATAAAATATTTTTAGGAAGTACACTTTAAAAATAAATTATAATTTTTTTTTAAAACTTAAATGTGAATATATAAAAGAGGGGGATTTTTTTTTTTTTACGTTTATTAAAAAAAAAAAAAAGTACATATATGTATAAATTATTTATACACAAGGGAAGTGTGATGTCACTGACCATCTGTGGATGCAAGAAAAATATTTCCTATGATAATCGCCCATTGGATTTTTTGTAAAAAATTATTAAAAATCGAGGAGAATATTTCCCAATTTCAATCCCCATATTTAGGTATAGGTATGCATTAGTTATCATGTGCATGCGTTAGATTAAGTTGTTTTTGCTGTAAAATTGATAAAATTTGAATTTTAAATTTCAAAACTCTAGGAAAAAGAATGGCGATCTTCCATATTCAATTGGAAACATAAACATTTCATTCCAATGGATGATATTTACATAATAAAAATCCAACTAATATACTAATTAAAAGAAAATGATAAATATTCTATCATAATTCGAAGTCAAAGTTGTTTTCAAATGTCTAAATAAAGTATCTGATATAAGATACTGTTGCAGCGGAATAAATTTCATAGCTGTCATCTTTGTCGGAAAAAAAATATCGACAAATTATCTGGCGAACATATTTAATTCCTTTCAAAAATCACGGTTACTTTAATAACTTATATTAAGAGAGTAATGAATAATATGAAACAATATTTCGTACAATATATATTACGAAAATATACATCTGGCATGGCATGTATATTTGCGTATTACGTTTTTGATTGCCAAATACAAAAAACGCCAAGGAGACTGAGTTTTGAAATTGAAAATAAAAATTTTGTCAATTTCACAGCAAAATAACTCAATCTAACACATGCATACGATAACTAATACATAACTATATCCAAATATGGGGATTAAAATCGGGAAATAATTTTTCTCGATTTTTAATAATTTTTTACAAAAAATCCAATGGGCGATTAACATAGGAAATATTTTTCTTGCGTTCACGGACGGTCAGTGACGTAATTACTTCGCTTGCCAGTGGCGGATTTAAGGGGGGGGCTAGGGGGCTGAAGCCCCCCCCCAAAACATTGACATTCACAATTGAATATTGCAATTGTAAATTTTTTATTGGTCCAGAATAACACTTTGAAAAATCTCAGCCCCCCCCCCCCCAAAAGTCAAGTTCTGGATCCGCCACTGTCGCTTGCGTATAGTAAGGCTCCTATATATACGAGCTGGCGCATCAGGCATTTTGTTGCCTTAGGGTTGCCACATGTACCTAGCGCGTTTCTCTGATAAACAAACGAGAAACATTTTTTTTTTTTTATCGTCTTACGTTACTTTAGAGTAACTTGTTTTATTATATTTCATAATTTTAGCTAAATAAACTATGATATGGAAGTTTGCTTAGCGATAAACTGCTATAATCATTCAAGAAGTGAATATAAAGTGTTCACAGACCTTCTATTACTGTGTATTTGAGTTTTGGCGACATTTTGTAAAAGAAACAGAAACCGCCCTAACAACACATCTTACCCCAGTACATCCATAGGATATCCTCAGAATAAAATGACATCCTGATGTTAAAAAAATGTGTTTTTAGGAATATTATTGTTGCTTATTGCTCTTATCTTGACCGGATTAGCTTCAGATCAAGATTTCTTAAAATCATTAGGGAAGCGATAAGGACGCCAAGCGGGAATGCTGTCCTCTTTGGAGGCAAAAAAATGGCGGTGATGCTCCGGCCTATTATTTTATTTTAGGGGCTCTAGCGTATAGAGCGTATAAAAAAAAAATTATTAACGTCACTAACATTTTAACACGTGTGTTTATTTAGTTTTAGGATTCAAATCACTAGATTTTTCTTGTTTTTCTATTTGTTACAGAATAAAACCACGAGATCTTTATTTTCTTATTTAAAATTTACTGTCCTTTTTCTCCCTTTGTTTATATCTATGTCATATATTCGTGTATAAAATAAATTGTGATATTTACTTTTGAAAATATTTTCATTGGAAAAGGAGGTTTTTAGGTAGGTTTCCTATTCTTTAAACTCTGTAAATTTTTAAGCAGATTTTCAGATGATGAAATTTTGGTACTTCCTTGCAGGTTGGTCCACAACTCTATTTGGCGATTATAACGAAATGCGACTTTCGGAAATGGTTATCATAGATTTCAAACGTAAACAAAGCGAAAACGCGTTTTTCAAAATCGCATTTGTTTAGTTATGTACACAAATAAATTAAGCCTATTTTTAATATTAACAAAATAAATATTTAAAATTAAGTTACCTCACTTTCTATGAGAAAACATCTGCATGAAATTCTATACTGCAAAGATCATCATTATGCATAAATAAATATATATATATATATATATATATATACTTACCGTACATTTACACCATTTAAATGTTCTAGAGTTCCTGGGAAATCACGATTACATAAACCAGATTTCCTAATCCACATTTTTTTCAAAGATTCCAAAAACATTTATCTCTCTCTAAACAATTAATTAAAAAAAATCTAGTACATTTACTTTCTTTTCCGAAAATAAGACTATCTTTCGTTTTAGCAAAAATAGAATAGAATACTGAATATAGAGCAGTCGCATGTTTATAAACAAGCGACGCTATTCTGCAACTTTTGCGCATGTAGGCAAAATATCTGCCTTTCCATTAGTGCTTTCTGCTTTATCCCACCTTTTGCCTACATTGTAAAGTATGCGAGGAATCATCCGTCGCAGTGACGTTGCGTGCGCCTGCTCTATTTAAATTCGTTCAAGTTATCTTCATTTTCATAAATAATTGGGGAATAACTATAGCATTTCCCCTCAGCTAGATTTGGCGATTTTTCGTTGGCGATTATGGCTAAATCATAAATCATATAGCATAAATGATAAAATCGTAAGCTAAATTATAGATCATAAATCATAAAATCATAAATCCAAAATAAATAGCATGCAGGCTGCCATATTATATCGCAAACAATCCAGAACGACATCGTTATCGTTCAAATCGGCGCCAAAGAAAAATCGCCAAATCTAGCTGAGGGGAAATACTATAGTTGTGCCATAATGGGAATTCTGTTTGCCATGGTCATAAAAAATAAACAGCAAATAGGTTGCCATATCACGTTGCAAAGAATTCAGAACGACATCGTTATCGTTAAAAACAGCGCCAAAAGAAAAATCGCCAAATAGGTTTGTGGACCAACCTGCAAGTTGTACCCGTCCTTGTTTTTAGAGCCCCTTAATTAATATAGCGCAAAATTTTTTACCAAAATTAAACTGCTCGTATACAGTGGGTGCCTACACCAAATTTTCAGGGTTACTTTTAAAAAGGTGGCTCTTTCTTTATTAGAATGATCCTTGTTATTGCCAAGTTTATTTTCAGGAATGATTTTAAGAAAATATAATCATTTTTATTATTAATACTTTTCTGTTATCGGGATCCCCAAATTAGAGACGCCATCAAATCGTGGGTATTTGACAAAGTTTGATGAACAAAAATAATCGAAAAAAAAAAAAAAAAAAACTGGATAAAAGCGATTGGAATGAAGATTATTGTGTTGTTTGGCACACTTCTTCTTCTTCTTTAAGCATGACAGGAGTATTTCTTTCAGGCAGCAATTTTGTGTTGTCGCCATTTATTGTATTACACTTTGAATGAACGTGCAAAACAACTTGCACATCGGTCCACAACCCTATGTGGCGATTTTCATTTGGTGATTACGGCGAAATGCGATTTTCGAGTATAGTTGTCATGGATTCCAAGTCCAAACAAAGCAAAAACGCGTTTTTCAAAATGGTGTCTATTTGTAATGCACAGAACTGAATTAAGCCTACTTTTGATATTAATAAAACAAATATTTATAATTAATTTACCTCACTTTGTATAAGGAAAAAACTGCAAGAAGTTTTGGTACAACTATAGTATTTCCCCACAGCTGAATTTGGCGATTTTTCTTTGGCGCCGATTTGAACGATAACGATGTCGTTCTGAACTGTTTGCGATATAATATGGCAGCCTGCATGCTATTTATTTTGGATTTATGATTTTATGATTTATGATTTATAATTTAGCTTATGATTTTATCATTTATGCTATATGGTTTATGATTTTTAGATTTATGATTTAGTCATAATCGCCAAAAATAAATCGCCAAATTCAGCTGTGGGGAAATGCTATAGTTGTTCCTCCGGTAAAATACGATTACATAAACCATATTTCCTTTTACCACTTTTTTTTTTTTAAAGATTAATAGAACAAACTTTTAAATTAAGCTACTTTACTTAGCATGAAAGGAAAAATGTATGAAAATCTGTACTGTAGCGATGAGTAATACGCATGCTTCCATATACTTCATTTCCGAAAATAGTTCTATCTTTCGTCAGACCCATTCTAGCATTATCTTTCAGCGAACATTTATAATCCTCGGCAATCTTTTTCGCTGATTCACTGCTACTAGATGTCATATTTAAAGAGGGTATTTTTTCACAAATTTGTAACCACATTTCATTGACGCTGTCAGGAGTATGCTCATCAGTGGCGGATTCAAGGGGGGGGGGGGCTAGGGGGCTGAAGCCCCCCCCAAAAAAAACAACAACAACAAAAAAAAAACACTGACATTCACAATTGAATATTGCAATTGTAAATTTTTTATTGCTATAGAATAACACTTTGAAAAATCTTAGCCTTTCCCCCAAAAGTCAAGTTCTGGATCCGCCACTGATGCTCATCTCATGATAGTTGTAATTTCCAAAGTTCTTGTAAAAAAAAATGCTGTAGTACGGGAAACTAGGGAGACGACCCAGTTTTTGGTTTTTAATTTTTAATATTTTTTGTATAACAGTTGGAGCTGAATAAAAAATATGAGCAAATAGTCTGTTCCATAAAAGTGAGAAAACTCATAGATATTGAAAGAAAAAACACAGGTTTTGTGATTTAAACGTTTTCTAATTTTATTTTATAGAAGATTTTAGTGAATACAAAACATTGTTTATTGTTTTCTTTTGTTTGTCTTAAGCTTTGTACGTTTAACATTAAGAGCCTTTTTTGCCTTTCTTTTGCCAACATATTTTTTCTTTTCTTCTTTCTGCCTCTTTCTTTCTTCTATTTCTCTTCTATTTGGTGTGTCAGTGGCTACCATAGTCTTACCTTTCTTTCTGTGTGCAACTTTTTGTTTTCTTTTTCCTGTTTTAGGGTAGGGTATTACGTTTTCTGGACTGCTTACAGTAAATACTGAAAGGCTGGCTTCAACAAAATTTAAACCAGTAACAATGCATGTCGATGGTCTTGATGTGTCATGAATATAATTAGTATTATCTTTCTCTTCAAAAGGGCGTTCAGTGACAGATGCAACAAGAAAATCTCTCCTAAATGTCTCCATATTGCGTCATCATAGAAAAGGGTTAATTATGTTTACAAGAATTGGTAATTTTTTGCCATAGAATTTCGCCAAAGACAAAGTGAGCCTACGTTATCCGTTTGAACCCTTAAATTACACTATTTAAGTTATTCATAAAATAAAAATTCATTAAATAAAACAAAAAACGTTAAATTAATCACTGGGTCAAGTCTCCCTAGTTAGCTTGGGTCAAGTCTCCTTAAGTAGCTTTGCTTTGTTAATCTTAACTTTTTGACAACTTACATTACAGTTATATAAAACTACTGTATATACCAATTTGTAGCTAAAAGAGTGACTAAAATAAGTATACTTCTGAAATTGACTTATCTCAAAACTGGAAGTTCAAATTTAACAGACTCACAGATCTTCAAAATTTACTTGAAAGAAGAGGTATCAATCAACACTAAATTGTAAGAAAACTACGGATAATTCTGGAATGGCTGTTACCTGCAAAATGCTGTTGTATCATTGGTCAATCAGTACAGTCACTGACATTTCCCTGAAATTTTTCTTTCTTAGGAAAAATCCGCATGTGTCAAGTCTCCCTATGGGTCAAACCACCATAGTTTCCCGTTGAAAACTAGCAGAGAAAAAAAAATATTTGCGCTTTTATATTTTACCAGCTAAACCCAGCTACGTTTCATCGTAGCTCAGTCTGATATGAAATGAGTAAGGAAATAAAAAAAAATATATATTCTAGTAAATTCACCGAAGAAACACTTATTGTAAGACAAGTGGATGGACTAAATTTTTGTTTGTCTGTTATCTGTATAAAAAATCAGACGGTTTACCGACTCTGGAGCATGCGATGTTGCCCATGAGAGAAAATTTCGTTTCTAAGTTCACACCGCTCATTTTCAAAGATTGCTCTTGCGCTTTATTCAGAGTCATAGCGAACGCAAAACGTATTGGAAATTGAAGCCGTTTGAACTCGAAAAATCTATGTCTGTCGGAATGAGTGGAAGTAAAGGTAACCAAAGACAACAAATAAAACAAATATAATATGTTAACTAACATCTCTTTATTTATTCCTATAAAATGAAATAGTGAAAGTGTGCACTCCTGCGCTATCCTATCCTAAGTACCAACCAGGTCTTACTGTCTTTTGTCATCTAAATAAAGAGCTTTCACAATTTTATTTTATGAGAATTTACTTATATTGATCACATGATTTCCTTTCTTTGAAATTTTCACTAAATATATTTCAAAGCTTTCTCTGATTTCTTATATGTATATTTCTAAATAAAATATCTATCTATCTATATATATATATATATATTTTTTTTTTTCAAGGATCTCAAAGCCCAAATGAGTGACAAGCGAATGAGAACAATTTTTACAGAAAAGCATGCGCAAGAAGGATTGCACTCTCGGTATAAAAGCACTATTTCTGCTCTAAAAGACTTGATGAAAGATGCCGCTCTTGCAAAACACAGAAGAACGTTTGATGAAATAGCTAAAGCTATGACCCGAGCTTTAGAAAATGACCAAAAATGGTCCATAAAATTCAACATGCTACAAGCAGAGTTAGATTCAAACGAATCCAGAATGAAAATTGCTCTAGAATTATCAGAGCGAGATAAAAATGTTATCAGTTCTTTGCAAAATGAGTTAAAAACCGCGTGGAGTCTTGTAGAAGAAATGAAACGGCAGAACAAAGACGTCTTAGAGTACAGAGAAAAATATGAAGAAGAGGCGGGCGAGAAAAGTGGTGATGGAGAAAGAAACAGAGAAAATGAAAAAAACGCAGATAATATCGATACAAACAGAGGAACCATAAGCCAAGCAAACGATAATGAAAAACTGTTAGAAGAAATGACAAGAAATCAAGATAAGCTTCAAACTGAAATAGAAAGAATGAAATTACAGATATTTGAATTAGAAGAGGACTTGACAAACAAAGAAAAATACACCGATGAGCTAACAAAGGCTTTTTGTTCAAAATTGAAGGAACTGGAGGATGCTAAAGCGGAAAATTTAGCGTTAAAAAAACAGCTGGATGAAGTGAAACAACCAAATGAAGTCGACGTTGTAGAAGATAATAATAAGTCAGAAAGTACAAACAAGAGCAATAAAGAACAGAAATTAAAACAGGTAATCTGTAATTTAAAAAAGAAACTTCAAGACATCAGTAAGAGAGATCAGATATCTCTAGAAAAAGTTAAACATTTGATAAAAAAGAACAAATTATTAAGCAAACAGATCCAGACAAGTAAAAACCATAATAACCTCTTGAAATTGGAATCAGCTGAGCAAGCAAAAATGTTGGATTTACTGTCCTGCCAATTTTGCAAACTGGAAGAGAAAGAAAAAAAACAAGCTCTTACAATAACGGAATTGGAAAAAGTTAGGAACAAATACACACATGTGGTAGGGAATTTAGAACAGAAAATTTACGAAATGAGAAAAGGAGTTAAATTTTAAGAATGATATGCAAGACTTTAAAAGAATTAAAAATTAAATAGATTAGTATGACGGATAAACGACATCAGTAACATATTACTCAAAATATTACGATGCATTCCACGATTTTGTACTGCTTTTAAAATCGGCAAATAAAATTTTAGCTTTTAAAGTATATTATTGACAATTCCATGGTGACAGGTATAACATTTTGGTTAACTTTAAGGTGTTAAAAATATTTTTACTTTCCGAATATACATTTGTAAGGAAAGTATTGTAGACATGAAACAAGTCCTTCCGGCTTATTCGGAAGGGTAGGTTGATTTCTTTTTCCTTATCAAGTAGACGTCATTTTGTTTCAAAATGGCGGCTACAAATTATTAATGGACTTGGTAGAAATATTGATGTAGGCTATGCACATATGGAGTTTTAAGCAAATCGGTTCATAAATATCTTTTTGTGTGAATTTAAAATTTTCAAGTGGCCGGCGCTTGGAAACAAAATGGTGGGTTAAGTTGACAAATATATCAAATGCATTTGTGAGATAAGTCTACTGTACACATATAGTTCGAATTAATTCAATATCTCAAAAGTCATCGTGTTGAAAAATTAAGTGGCAAACACTTCGATCAAAATGGCAGAGAAATTTGCTCATCTAAGATATCGTTGCAAATTTGAATTTTTTTTTTTTCTTTTGTGGAAATTCTTTCAAAGAGGCTTAGTAAGTTGATAAAATGTTAGTTTTCTGCATTTCTAGTTTGTTTTAGGATTAAAATAGCCTAATTTTTCCTTAAAAACGCATTAAAAAGATCCAGTAATGGAGGTAATGGATTTGGTGCCAAGTTTGGCGACTTTTCCCCTATGGCGACTTTTTGGCGAGAAAATACTTATTATCGATGTACCAAAGATGGACGCAATATCGTGATTGGTTCACGAGTTACGTGAATTTTCTAGATTTTTGTAGTTTGAATGATAAATGCAATTTTCAACTTTGATTTGAATTGATTAAGTATTTCTAAAGTTACCGTGATAACAAATTTTCAAGTGGCCGTCACTTGGAAACAATAAAGTGGAACAAGTTGCCCAGCAAACACATCCAAGATATTTGAAGCATAGGTTCACTGTCCAACTGTGGTTTAAATCAGTGCCGTGTTTCAAAATTTATTATTATGGCAAATTTTCAAGTGGTAGTCTAAGTGGCTGCGACTTGGAAACAAAATGGCAAAACAACTTGCCCATCGAAATCATCCAGTATATTTGTATGATAAGTTCATTGTCCAGTTCTAGTTTAAATCAGTATTTAAAAAATTATCGTCATAAGAAATTTTCAGGTGGCACCACTCGTAAAAACTAGTATGTTGTGTCCACCACAAGACTTTCTTCTATATTTCCCTATACAAATTCACTCAGTAACAAAAAAAAAAAAAATAATAATAATAATAATAATAATAATAATAATAATATTTTTTTCCAATTTTTTTTTTAGGGGGGGGGGGGGAGCGATGCCCCCACATGCACAATTTTTTTTTTCCAAATTAACTACTACTATTATCAATAATTCATATTAATTTTTACAATCACAGGTTAAGAATAATTCTCATTATGTACAGTCGGGAAAAAAAAAAAAAAACGCAGCACTCGATGTAACTCCGTTGCTTTTCAATGCACAAAAATGTAATAGGTATCATTCGACGGGGAATTGAGAGTAGATTCAGAAAATGAACGGAAATTTTGAATTGGGGATCGTCTACATATTAAAACGCGCACCAACTTTGATTTTTTTCAATGGTAATGCCCCATTTTTATTTTATATTTGAATTCCTGGGATCGCGACAATGCGAAAAAGTATATTGGTTGTATATTTTGCTTATTTTTTCACAGCGTTATAAGCGTTCAAAGTTTGAAGGTGCTAATGTTAAATTCATATTTCAAACTTTTATTAATATCTTCACAAAAAATAACTTGATCGATATAATTCTTTTTTTACGAGATACAGTGAAGAAACCCAAGCATAATATATCATTAATTTTGATTCTGAAAAATATTTTTAATTCTGAAAAATATTAATAAATTCATATTCATAAAAATTATGAATTATGACCTATGTTAATTTTTACATAAAATGAATCCTAATGCTGAAAAATATGGGTGTGCAAATTTGCAGCTCATTCCAGTTATTAGTTTTCGAGATATAAATAAATCTTTCTTTTGGAGTGGTTTAGGGGGCCGTCTCTTAAAACATTTTGAATGAGATAACGAAGCAAATCTTAAAAAATAACATAGAAAATTGAACAAAATATTTTTATTTTTTATTTACGTGTCAAATTATATAACAACAACGTCAAATGCAAAGAAATGAAACAAAAATGTTGATTTTTAGACATTTGTGTTAGTATCAAGAATTCCTGTTTTCTAAAGCCCCGCCTTTTATCGTTCTTCAAAACAAAACAATACAGAAACGAAAAGTGAATGTGACTTTGAGTATTCGTGTTAAACCCCTTATTTTACATTGACAAAAATATACACAAGTGGTATTTACTTCATCGATTACTGGTGATAAATTTAGAATCCTTTAAACGAACACTAGAAGAAAAAAATTAACTAAATAGGCGGGGTTTACTGTTTGAAATACTCTCAAAATAAAATATTTCAAAACAAATTTTCTGTACCACAATTATATTACAGATGGATATACATTATAACTATATTCTTTCTAATTAATATATTTCTATCCATAGTATATTTTATTGCAAAAATATGAACACTGGGTACATGCTTAAGAAATAAGTAACACACAAATTACGAAAGAAACGCCCACTGGCATTGTTACAGATTTTAAAATGATGTGAATCTACGTCAGCAGTCGCGAAAGCGTTAATTAAGAAATTATATTTTCATAGAAATTATAAAACAAATCGTACAGTTCCAAAGGGTTCAACTGACCCAAAACTGGTAAGTGCTATTAAAATTGTATAATATTTACTTTATGAAACCTTACAATAATTTATCCGAAAAGATTTAGTTTATGCATTGTTGTATATATATATAGCTATATTATTTCAGTTTGTATATTACGTTACACGTACGGAAGAAAATTTAAGCTTTATTGGTGATCAGTATATCCATGATAGATACTTTTTAATTGAAAAATATTGCACTTTTATAAAGAGTATTGTCTGACCAATCGTAAGTGTAATGTATTTAAATATACCTAAAATACTAAAGTATATACATATCTAAAAAATTAAATTCATGATAATTAAGATACTGCAAAGGTGCTAATATTTTTATTTCTTTTTATATCTCTTTTTTTTCTTGAAATATTTCCGGTGTGAAACAGTATAATTTTGTCTAGTTCTTGTAGGATCTTAATTTTATTTTTCTATATTTAGAGATTGCCCCCTAACACATTTTTGATCATAACTCTATGAATACTAAAGATAAAGTATACAAACAGTATACTTTTACGCACTGCCAGACTCTCAGAAATTTGAATATGAAGTCAAAATTAGGTGTTACCATCAAAGTTGGCGCTTATTTTAATATGTAGATGACCCCCAATTCAAAATTCGACGACATTTTCAGAAAGTGCATTTCATTTCCTGTTGAATGGTATCTATTAAGTTTTTCTGCGTCAATTAATAACGAAATACCATAAAGTGCTGCGTTTTTTTTTCCCCGACTGTACATTTATACGAAATTTTGTCCTATACTGCCATGTTCAAATTTAGAAAAATACAGTCAAAGCGCGCCTGTTGAGCGATTGATCCCCAAATCTAATCAGCCCCACTTTATGTCAGGGGCCAACTACATACCAAGTTTGGTTAAATTTCGTTTAAAAAAAAAATACGATCCCCCCCCCCCCCAAAGTTTTTTTTTTCGTTAAAAGTAAAAAAAAATCGATAACTTTTTTTTAAATTATCGCAGATTTATAGTTTAACCATTCGTTTTAAAGGTATTGACGAGACCTTTCGAAAGATACCCATCTTGAAAATTTACACCCCTCGAGGGGGGACATCCCCCCCAGAAGGGGTGACGAGGCTCCTACGCATTCAAAAAAAATTTCCCAGTTGACTATCTCTATTATAAATAATTCTTGTAAATTTCATAATGATTACTAAAAAATAATTCTCTTTATGCACATTTATACAAAATTTTGTCTTATATCACCATGTTAAAAATTTAGAAAAAGCGGGATGGCAACGCAACCTGTATAACATTTTTTACCAAAAGTTGATAGGCACTTTATGTCAAGGTGCAACTACATACCAATTTGTATGAAATTCTGTGCAGTAATTTCTGAGATACAGTTGCCACAAATTTTGTCACACACACACAGACAGACATTTTCTAAAAATGGTGAAATCGTGTTCTACAGCTCTCAAAACGTGTAAATCCATCAAAAACCCGAGGTCGAAAATTTTTACGAATCCAATACTTTCTTCTATTGAATATAGAAGAAAGTAAAAAGTGGAGTGAGATGCCCAGCGAACTTATCTGAGATATTTGAATGATAAATCCACTACCCAAATTTGATTCGAATTGATTCTGTATTACTAAAGTTACCATAAGGACAAATTTTCAAGTGGCCGCCACTTGGAAATATACAAAAATCGATTCTTATAGGTAAAAAAAAATAAACACATAAAATGTTTTTTAAAAATTATTAAATTTACAAATACAATTATTCTACTGTTTACAAATGCACAATATTACTTTTATTTTATTTTATATTAAATATTAAAATTTTTGTTCTTAAGAACAATATTTAATTGAATTCGATTATTCGTTTTTCTCTATCACGTGATTCAGCAGACGACGGTGGGAAGAGCCCATTAGTAATAATAAAACAGAAAAAGTATAACAATTTCTTTAATTCATATTAACACAAAAGGTATATTGTTTCAAAAATACTTTTATGATAAACAAACTTCTTATCACATAAACAAATTTTTACAAAGGTATAATTCCTGGAAAATGTATAAGGTTATCTTTATCTGCATACATTTTCTTATATACATTTGTAATTAATTTCTGCTTGGGAAGAAGATTTTTTTTTTTTCTTTAATCACAGTTATAGTCAGTCATTTTCTGGTAGTAGTTTTACACTGTCCTTTTCTCAATAAAGGATATTATGTTATTCTCTAGATGGACCATAAACTTCTGGTTTTTCGTCATCATCGCAATCACCTGGTAGAAGTTCATTATAATCGTCTGATTCACTGCCATAGTCACAGTCATCGTCATAACATGGTGGTGGTTCTTCGCAATCATAATTATAGTCACAGTCATCATTTGGTAAGGTTACTATCCCATCCACTTCACAGTCATCATCTATGGGGGGAAAAAAAAAACATATACATATACATATATGTATATACATATATAATTTTTTTTTTTTTTTTTTTTTTTTTTTTAAATACAGAAGCAAAAATAAACAAGGAACTTTTTGGGGTTATCTCCTTTTTAGATAAAATTGATACATAGTAAATATTTGGATTGCGCACTGAATTATTTTTAAACATTTAAAAAATTTATTTAATTGTTATTTATTGTTGAATTACTCGTTACGGTATATATTAAGCAGAATTTGTTGACTCTGATTTTCGAAATTGAGTTTTTGTCAAATTTACATGTTTTGAGGTACCTGAATCCGAAAAACATGCTTTCAGCGGCCTGTCTCTCTCTGTGTGTGTATGTGTTATCAGTATATCTCAAGAACAAATAATAGCAGGAAGTTCAAACTCGGTGTTCTAAATCTGTATCATATCGTAACGCTCATTAAACTTTTCATTGAAATCAAGCAAATAGTTTGTGTACAGGGCCATTTAGGAGAATTCAAACACATTACGTCTATGGGGGGAAATTTCTGGAAAGTACAGTTATCTATAGACTGCCTTAAACAAAACGAAATGAAAATATTTTTATTTATTTATTTATTTTTAAAAAGCATATTTTGTGTTAATTGTGTTATGGATATCATTCATCATTCGTTCACAGAGGTTTTGAATATATTAAGCCTATATTTGCAAACTACTTGAAGTGTATTTAATTTTGTGTTTTCCATACATATAAGACTACATTTATATACATATAATTTATAGAAAAACATACAGGGCTACCGAGAATTAAGCTAAATGTTCATTTCTAATTCGACGATCACTGTTCAGCAAGGAAAATTAAATTTTCATTGCCAATACTGTAAGCAAAGTATTTTCTGAATTTCTTTCTTCATTTTTTTTTTTTTTTTTTTTTTTTTGTATAATATCACGTTTTGAGGCGCCCGAATATAAAAGTGCAATTTTTAGCGGTTGATCTGTATGCATATTTGTTAATTATATGCCAAATAAAACTATTCCTAAACATATTTTAGATTATTTTAAAAGTAGACTTAATCGAAGCAGGACACTTTGGTCCCGCCTTTTTTGTTCCGAGAAAATTTTGGTCTCGCTAATTTTTTGCTATCTTTTAAATATGTATGAATTTTTTAGTATGATAGCCTATTTGTTGATACGGGAAAATTGAAGTTCTCTTAGAATATCTTTAATTAAGGAATATCTTATAGGTTATTATATAAATTTTTGACATTACGATTGCTCCCTAGCCATTGGAGATTCAGGGAATTTTGTTCTAATTGATTTTCTATGAAAATTTAATATATTTAACCTTTTTTTTTTAGGTCTGAAGGCCTATTAGTCTCAATCTGGGATTTTTTGCGTTGTCGTTTTTGATAGTTGGACATTTGTCGAAATCATTTTTCGATAGTTGGACATTTATCGAAATCTAAAATTTATCGAAAATATAATTGAATAATTTGAAAGCGATGTTATAATTGGGAAGAAAAAAAAACTAATAGTCCTCCGTCCTAAACTAAATTCTGCTTTTGCCAGAATTTCATCAAAATCATTTTTTTTTTATTATTATTATTGAAAGAAAAAGAAAAGAAAATTAATAATAATCAGTATCGTTACAAGCGATATCGAATTTTTTTTTTTTTTTAAATAATTTTGAATTAGGAAATAAAAAGTGCGCGTGAAATAATATGAAATAAAAATAAGTAAAAAAATGAATTGAATGATTTAATGTTTTTGTTTTTCGGGGGCTGCTCATGCATATAAAAAATGCGTATTAAAACGAGTCGAAGAAGGAAGCGAAATAAGTATTGAGTTATATTACGATAAATACGATACGATATATTAGACCTATCGTCCAGGGTTAGTAGGCATTTTCGTTGAAAGAAATAGTTTGTTCGTTCGGTGCAACTTGCACATTAGTCCCGTGAGGTACAACTTTCACATTAGTCCCTTGAGGTACAACTTTCACTTTAGTCCCGTCAGGTACAACTTGCACATTAGTCCCCTTTAAATATAGTGATTTTTTTTTTCTTCCCTTTATTTTTTTCTTAAACTGATATTTATTTCATTTGATTTCGATTTAACTTACTTTAATTGTAATTTGATTTTTAAATTACAATTAATGACAAAATTTTGGGGGTTTAAAAGTATTGTTAACAATAACAACAACACATTATCTTTAATTAAGGAATATCTTATAGGTAAATATGTATAAAAATTTTCGACATTACGATTGCTACCTAGCCATTGAGATTCAGGGAATTTTGTTCTAACTGATATTTTTTTTTTATGAAAATTTAATATATTTAGACCTTTTTTAATGCAATTGCATTTTCTTTTCTTTCTTTTCTTTTTTTTTTAATTGAGATTTTTTTCATTTGATTTCGATTTAACTTACTTTAATTGTAATTTGATTTTTAATTTACAATTAGCGACAAAATTTTATGTTTTTAAAAGTATTGTTAAGAATAACCTTCGTATTAGAAAAGAATCCCCATTTGAATATATTTATTGATAAAGTCTGAATTAATTTAAAAATAATAAAATAAAGAAAAATTTTGTAAAAAAAAAAAAAAAAAAGGGGGGGGGGGAGAAAGAAAGCAGAATGCTATTTATTTCAAAGAACTAATTATTGACACCCATCACAGATTCTTCTTCATAAGCATAAGCTTGTGATCATTTATGAAGTTTTTGAATTTATATATGAATTTATTCATATATATATATATATATATATATATATATATATATGTGTGTGTGTATGTAAGAGAGAGAGAGAGAGAGAGATACGTTTCATTGAATTTGATTGTAAGTTAATATTTATCATTAATCTAAGAGGAATTTATTTCAAAATCTGTATTATGTTCATAATAATAATAAATACATGTTTGTTTGCCCGTGATATTCAATTATGTTAACCATGTATATATGTACATGGATTACTTTTCTTTCAATTATAATGATTTTATTTTAAAATTAAAAAAAATGTAAGTAGTCCAATATTTAATGAACTGTGCGTATTGCAAACATCAAGATTTAGAAAATGTTGATGAACATTTTTTTATCTTTTTAGTTCATGTTTATCTTATGGTTTATATATATCTGTCTGATATGTCTCTATGACTAAAAACAATGCCCACATTGAAATCTTAGTAGCACCTTGGGATTCGTTTCACACATTTTCTTCCACAGACAGTAAAAAGGAATTTCACTGTTTTGTTTCAGCGCATTTGAAAAAAAAAAGGGGGGGGGGGAGCTTTTAATCGAAATTTTTTTTAAATAATATTGTAAGGAATTATAATGGAAGAAAAATGCTTTTCTAATTCTGTGTGATATATAACTATTTTCTGTGTTTGACAAATATATCCGGATTGACAGCGAAGAAAATGACTCAAGTTTAGCAGATCTGTACAAATTAAATCCCGAGATCATTATTTAGGTTCTTCGTATCTTCTTTTATTATTAAACTCTAACGTTTAGGAAGTGCTTGGATAAAGCATCGATTTCCTACAAATTTTGTATTCGAACACTCTAAATTTGAATGTGATAATTAAGAGCCGCATTGCAGTGTTTTATATTAAAAACCTTGTATTTTATTTAAACTAAAATTATAAGGTCTTAGATAAATTAACAACTCTTAGATCTTAGGTGATAACTGATACACTTTATCATCCAAAATACGATCCGAAATAATAAATTGTCTGTTCCATGTGTCCTATTTATTTTTAACAAAGATTGAAAATGATGTAATATCAATCAACAAATATGTTATCATGCTAAAAAACTCATATATATTTAAAAGATAGCAAAAAATTAGCTGGACCAAAATGTCTCGGGACCAGAATGGCCAGGGACCAAAATTTCCTCGGAACCAAAACACCAGGACCAAAATGGCGAGACCAAAGTGCCATGTACCCAGATTTAATATTATTACCTTCTTGTATTAATCTTACGACTTAATGTACAATTTATCTTTATAGTATTGAAATGCAGGGTAAGAGAAAGTCGTGAAAGTGACACATCAAATTATTTTATTACCAAAGGTCGTACTATTTCTTTCGGACAACGATTTTTCGTTGTTACTAATTTTTAACTATCACCTTTAATGAACGTGCAAACATTTTTATTCATATTAAAAGATATAAAGTGAAATTTTGTCATTGTATCTGTCCGGAATTTTAGCCCGGATCATTGTATTTTATCAAAAATTAGTACACTTAATATTCAGCACAAAATCTAGCTAATGCTGCATTTTTTAACTCAATCGGATAATTGATTCAAAGGATATTAAGTAAAAGCACATTTTGACATAAAAATTACATTAAAAAAAAAAAAATATATATATATATATATATATATCAAAAGTAAATAAATTAATAAGTAAGTGTATTTCTTTTTATGTCTAAAAAAATGAAAGTGCAAACTTTTTTTTTTTTTTAAATAAATAAAAATAAAAGTGAGAAAAATCGGGAAGAAATGGAACAGCTTCAGTACGAAACGTGATGAAATTTGAAATTTGGTTCCAAAGTATCTCGGATGATTCTCGTCAAGATCTTTACTTACGCATTTGCGATAGACATTTTAATTCATCGCTAAAATGACAACAAAAATTTAAAGGCCTTCAAGGATTTCCTACGCTAAAGCTATACCAAAGAAATTTTAAGAAATGAATATGGTAACGGATGCTAGGGAATGAAACCCAATTACTGCATGCCTTTATGTGAAAAATAGATTAAAATAAGTACTGTACTAAATTAAATTCTGTTTTTGCGCAAAATTTTATATCTACTGCTTTCAAAACATTAATAGTCCTCTTTTTTTTTTTCTTCTATCAATAATTTTTTATATAAATGCATATAAATTGTGGATAGCGCAAGTAGACTGGCAACAACTTTTCCGTGTCATCCCTTTTAGTTGGGTTGAAAAAAAGAAAAATCTCTTCCTTGGTATTTTAACACCATCGTCCAGCATAATGAATTCTTCATAACATTATATTGACTTAAATTTTCCTCGGCAGGTAAGGGTTAATATTTGGTGGCATATGTATCTTGACCTATTTGTATTCTTTAAAACATTTTCCTTTTTAGTTTTCCTTTCTGAAATTGTTTAAATTTTAAATTTCTTTTGAAGCTTACATTTGAAAATAATTGGATTAACGCCACTGTAAAAATGATTGCTTGTGCTAAATTTCCTTTAACTCTTTCAGGCGCAAGGTAATGGCACTCCTTTAAATTAGACAACTACCAAAATTTACGAACAAAGTTAAAAGAAAAGAAATAAATGACTTTTTCCGCTGAGCAAATAGGCAACGTCTGTATAGCCGAAGGAATTGCCGCCATTTGAGGCTGCGTCGTATAATAATATTTATTTCATACCGGAAATATTTTAGAAAAAATGATTACACTAATATATTATTATTCCACTTGAGCTAAATTAGCGCTATCAACTTTTGATGCCAATCGCTCAACAGGTGACACTGCTATACAGCGATTTCCCCAATTTAAGGGGAAGCTATATATCAGGTTCTATTGCGTATAATCAATCAAAACTTGGTATGAGAGAAGGCCATCATGAGACATTATGCTGATTCAATTTGAATGCTTATGGACCGACAAGTGGTGCTGCTATACAGCGATTTCTACAATTTGAGGGAAAGCTATATCTCAGGAATTACTGCACATAGTTCCATATAAATTTATATGCTGATGCACCTTAACCTAAATGAATATCGGTCAGCTTTTGGTGTCCACCGCTCCACGGGTGGCGCTGCTATACTGCAGATTTCCTCGACAATGTGAAAGCTATATCTGAACTTCTATAGCACATAACTTTACGAAACTTGATATGTGACATAACTATTATAAAAATGCATTTTTTAAGATGTCATTTATAGAGAATAAAACAACTTTCTTTCTTTGGTTATTTAGTGTTAGTTTTCTCTAAGATAAAAATTATTTATTTGCACTTAGTGAATTTGTATAGGAAAATGTAGAAGAAAGTTTTGTGGTGGCCACAACTTACTAATTTTTACTTTTATTTTATTTATTTATTTATTTATTTTTTAATAATATGTGTTATTCAAATTCATTATTGAATATTCCCTACTTAAATTGGCTCTAACAGAACCTATGCCACTGGTTTGTGTACATGAACATCCAAAAAATACTAATGCATTGCGCTTTATGGAAGACATTTTTGTAAATCACATTTAAATAACTTTATCAAAAAATCATAAAGAAATTCACATTTATTGTTATTATGCTAAGAAAATGTTTTCTATAAACTATAGTATGCTTAACCTCCAGGTTTAAAGAGCTACCCAAAAATGTTGCAATACATTAAGGGGTGCAAATAGGAAATTAAGAGTAACATTTCTGTTTATGTTACGCATTTTTAACATTTTCCAACAGTGTTTCAGAGTGATTTTGAATTCAGTTAGTCTATATGTCTGCCCATTATGTGATAATATAGACAGAGAACATAGAATGTTATACAATACAACGAGTAAGTACAGTTGGAAAGTGCTGATAACCAATGTGTACCTCCTGATTTTTCGTTTTTGTTGTAGCTTTAAAAGGTCTAATGCTTAATTATATTTTCAAAAACATAATAAAATCATAAAATGGCAGTAATGTACGTTTTCGTATGGAGTACTGTGATTCATTAAACTTTATATGGTTACAGATCACCGTTCCCTCAAATAACGGATATTCTACAGTACGCATACCTGTTTTTGCGACAGGTTACTTCTGAAGCAAAATACAGCCAGTGTTAAATACGGATATAGTGTGAAGGAAAACTGTAGAATTTATTTATTTTTTTTATTAATTTATTTTGAAATTTATTATACATTTCCGCAAAAGTCACGCATGCTAAAAGCACGCCACCGAGGGGGGATAACATTTCCGCTAAGGGCACGGGTTTATAGATTTCCGCTAAGGGCACGGTCGCTAAGGGCACGGCCCTTTTTTCCCCCCCCCTAACACGTACAAAAATGCTACTAGTACTAATGAATAATTATGAATAATAATAATGAATAACAATACTAATGAATAATTAATGAATAATATTAATGATTGGTTCGAAGACGTTAGAAAAATACTCTTAAATAATAGAGGGAAATGCCGGAAATTATGTGATTATTTCTATTTGCAATGCTCAAAAGTATATGATGTACTCTTTTTTGTTATGTTTGGCCACAGTTTATAAATCGTAATATTTCAAAGACAAATCAAAGCGATTCTTCTTTGAGGAATTTCCAAAATTGCAACGTCTCTCCGCAAATACTAAAAAATAATAATTTCTAAGTTCTTTTCATTATTGGACAACATGTATTTAAAAATATTTTAATGACGTTCATCTTTCTCTATATCTAATATGATTTAATATACGATATGTTTTAAAAATTATCAATAAATTTATAAAGTGTTATTCAATTTTGTTTGAAATCACAAAAGAGGAGTCTAAAAACAGTTGTTACATAATGAGACTAGTAGATCTAAAAGAGAAACTTAGATTTTAATTTTAAGCTTTTTTCTATTTTATTTTAATTAACGAATTAGTACCAATACAAGGACATGTAAAATGTTTCATTTCGAAATTAATGTTAGCTGTTATTGCAATTTACCGATGCAAGTGTCCTCACATTCCTCCTGCGTTTCAAACCTATTTTCGTTGCCCTCGCATCCACCATATATGAATTGTACACAACGGCACAGGTCTCGGTTAAGGCTCCTATATATACGAGCTGGCGCATCAGGCATTTTGTTGCCTTAGGGTTGCCACATGTAGCCAGCGCGTTTCTCTGATAAACAAACCACAAACATTTTTTTTTATCGTCTTATGTTATTTTAGAGTAACTTATTTTATTATATTTCATAATTTCAGCTAAGTAAACTATGATATGGAAGTTTGTTTAGCGATAAACTGCTATAATCATTCAAGAAGTGAATATAAAGTGTTCACAGACCTTCTATTACTGTGTATTTGAGTTTTGGCGACATTTTGCAAAAGAAACAGAAACCGCCCTAACAACACATCGTACATACATAGGATAGCCTCAGAATAAAATGACATCCTAAGAATGTACTGTGAAAAAAATGTGTTTATAGGAATATTATTGTTGCTTATTGCTCTTATCTTGACCGGTTTAGCTTCAGATCAAGATTTCTTAAAATCATTAGGGAAGCGATAAGGACGCCAAGCGGGAATGCTGCCCTCTTCGGAGACAAAAAAATGGCGGTGATGCGCCGGCCTATTATTTTATTTAGGGGCTCTAGTCTCGGTCGTAGTACCACATCTCCATGTATGCATTACAAGGCCCTTTGTCCTTTAGTAGAAAGCAAAAATCAGGGGCTGTAATGGAAAATAAAAATTGATGAAAATACTCATAAACGAAGTACCTATTATAAGAAATGTAACAAGAATGAAAAGTCATGCGGTACGCACTGATTATTACCACTTTCCAACTGCACATTTTAAGGCTCCTCAGTTCCTCTTAAGATTTACCCGTCTCGAGTCATTTGCATTACTTAATTAAAAGGGAAAAAAAAAATATTTTAAAGAGGGCTGATTTTTTCAGACAGGAAAAAAAAAAAAAAAAAAAAAATCACCATTTTTCTATTGATTACTCTCGAGTCACTAAATCTCATGTAAATCTGTGGCAAAATTTGTTATAGAATTACTCATTACCTAATTGGTATTTTTAAATTATCTTTTCACATTCAGAAAATTCACTCCGTTAAATTAGTACCTGTTTTCCAAAAATTGAATTTTTTAAATTTTAATATTTCATTTTAAAAATAGTCATATATCAAAATAATAAATAGTCAATATATCAAAAATGGAAAATGCATTTAGCGAAAATTCGCATTTTTGAACTCATAATTCGAATTAAAAAATTTTTAAAGTAAATTTTCGGAAAACGAGTACTAATTTAGCGGTTGCGTAATTTGAAAATATGAAAACGGAATTCGAAAGAAGAAGAAGAAGAAGAAAAAAAAAAAAAAAAAAAATAGGTAACGTGTATAAACAAATTTTGCCATAGAACAAACAAATTTTGCCATAGAACAACACGGGCATTGGATAATTTCCAATGTTCTTTGTTTACCTTATCACACAACAGACAGACAGAAAGACTGAAAGGCATACAAACAGACTAATTTTATTCATAATCACTCTTAAACATTGTTGGAAAGTGTTAAAAATGCTTAACGTAAAACAAATTGTAGCCCTTAATATATCTGAATATTTTAGTGCATCCCTGTAAATCTAAAGTTCATATTCTATACAAAACATTAGTTTTGCATATTAACAATAAATGTCAATTTCTTCATGATTTCTGATATAGAAAACCATTTAAATGTAACTTATAAAAACGTCTGTCCTAAAATGCAATGCATTGGAATTTTTTTGAGTGTCTCTGTACGCAAATCAGTTGTACAGGGCTTAATAATGCCATTTTAAATGGGAAACATTCCATAGTGAATATAATTGGAATATATTTTTTTTTTAAATCCTAAAAATATTAAGAACGCTGAGAGCGGGTGGGTGGGTATGGTCAGGTAGAAAGATGGACAGTCGGACAAACAGCTACAGAAATTGAAATCATATTCACAGTTAAAAATTATTAGAAAGTATTAAAAAAGTTTAACGTAAACGAAAATGCAATTCCAGAAAATTTCCAATAATTGCCCTTAATATAATTGTACATTTCTCTGCGGCCCTGTAAATTTAATGCTAATCGTACTATATCTTTAGAAAGCATTCCCTTGTGCACATTAATAACGTATTTCAATAAGATTTGTGCAAAGTAAAGTTATTCAAATATGGCTTACAGACATCTCTCTCATAGAACACAATACTTTGGGATATTTTAGGGTATCCTCGTACGCAATCCAGTAGAGGTATTCAATCTGTTATCAAAAGGAGACATCCGGTAGTGAACTTGAATAACATATTTCAATTTCATTAAGATTTGTGTTGAGTAAAAGTATTAAAGTGCGATTTAAAATGTGGTCTCTCTCATAGAACACAAAGCTTTGGAATACTTTCTTGGGTTACTCGAGTGTCTCTGTACACAAACCAGTTGAGGTATTCATTCTAATTTCAATAGAGAACATCCGATAGTGAACTTGAATAACATATTTCAATTTCATTAAGATTTGTGTTAAATAAAAGTATTAAAGTGCGGTTTAAAATGTGGTCTCTCTCATAGAACACAAAGCTTTGGAATTTTTTCTTGGGTTACTCGAGTGTCTCTGTACACAAACCAGTTGAGGTATTCATTCTATTTTCAATAGAGAACATCCGATAGTGAACTTGAATAACATATATCATTTTCAAGAAATTTCATGAATATTTACGTGAGTTAGAATGCGGACAGAAAGAAAAATGGAAAGTCATTAACACTTTTCAACCTTGTTGGAAAGTGTTAAAAAAAAGACAGAGGGGAGAATAATATACATATTTAATTGAAACTGAAATTTTCGAAAAAAATCAATTTTCTAGAAGTTTATGCAACCTTAGAAAGAAATTAGAGAGAGAGAAAAACGAAAATGTAATACCCCATCCTTTTCTATAATAAAATAAATATCGTCTAAAACAGAACAGTATTAAACTTTTGTAAATAGAAGATTTTTTTTTTCTTTTTAACAATTAGCCCACATTTTAGCGTTTTCCTAAAAATATTTACAAAATTTGTACTAACAAAATTTATATAATTTTTATTAATAACACTGCTCTGCATGAAAATCGGTCCCTACACCATTTTTCCAGAAGTGAAAAATTCTAAAACAAGAACATTTGCAGCAAGGGGAAAATTTAGGGGGAATTTGCCACTAAAATTACGAATTATATTTATTATATTTTAATACTCAATTATTATTATTATTTATTATACATAATATTTTTTTGTTTTAAAGTATTAAAATAATTCTTTTCGATCCTTCAAACCAAATTCGCGGCCATAAATTTACCAAAGAGTGATAAAAATTGCGGGAGTTGGTGGTGTCCCGAGAAAACGATGGATGATTGGGCAAAATGGGGTCATATCCGAATTCAGGAGGTCATTTTACTTTAGAATCAGCAGGAATGGTATCAAGGCTCGAAAAATAAATTTCTTTTCTTTTGCAGCACAGTGCAATATTTTAAAAATAATATTTAAATTACAACAGTTATTAATCAAATAATTATTTAACAAACGAGTTTAGGTATTTGTGTTAAAACCATTTATATTTAATTCATAATAGTAGATGCGGTAATAGCCATTATTAATGAACATTATACGTGTTGGCACTAACAACTTAAACAAAAATACGTATTTGATAGTTAATATTACATATTACTGCTCCAATCTGAACAAATTTGTATGAATATCATGAAATGCTTTATGTCGAATTACCAATGGTATAAAGAAGAAGTGTTTGTGAATTTCATGCTCAAATTTCATGGCATCACACTTTTGTCCTTTTTACTTCACTGTAGCCCTAAGCTATAATGTATAGAATGAAGTACGTTTACACAAATCATAATGAAATTGACATTTATAATTCATCTGCACACAAAAGAAGTTTTTTATAGAGTGTAGTATGATTAGTATTAAGATTTACAGGGTCATACAAAAATATTCAAATACATTAAGGGCTGTAATTAAATTGTCCATCTGTCCAAACCTAGCACCCGAAAATATTTTCAAAATACCTTCAAAATAACATATACTGTTTAAGCTGGTCAGTGTTCGATATTCCTTCTTTAAAACGATACAAATAGTAAAAATGTTTTGTGTACCAGGGACACTCAAAAGAACCCCAAAGCATTGAGATTATAAGAGGCATTTTTATAAATCATATTTAGATAACTTTGTCTTACAGAAATAAAAATGAATTGCAAATATATTGTTCATATCTCTATATATTAAAAAAAAGTTACTGTCACTGGCGCCAAATTATTTTGTCTGCGACAGCATCTTCTAACGGAAGACAGGGTCCTTCGTGTCATAAGAGGTATCAATGTGTTCCGAATACTCCAAGTAAGACATTTCAGCCGCTTAGAAAAATCTATCATTTTAATTGAAGAAGTTATTAACTGAAAACGACAGGTTTATGAAGGTACTCTATTTGCCATTTTGAAAAAAGTTTCTCCCAGTGACGTTGTTTTTTATTCATGAAGTTATTTTACACGAGAAAATTAAATTATGATCCATGGTTGTACGTAGGTAGGTAGGTTGGTTGGATTTAACGTCGCACCAATACTGTGCTATGAGTAATTGGCGACGGTCTGGGACGCACTCCTAGAGGTGTTCCGGAGACATGTCATCACAATTTTGAACCTTCACGGAGGGGATCCCCCTCCGCTTTGGTGATCCCCAGAGGTATGGTGGGGCTGGGAACATGGAGGACTTTGCAACCACAACAGATTTTATGTGCACCAGCCACCATTAGTGTACACGACGGTCTTTGGCCGGCTCAAGTATCGAATCGGCAATCTTCCAATTACGTGCTCAGCGCTTTACCGACTAGGGTACCGCGGCCCGAAACCATGGATGTAAAAAACATAGAAAATAAATATCAACTTTTTTTCTCTACTTTTAGAAAATTAATCTTTTTACACGGGAAAATTAAAATATGATCCATGGCTGTAGGTAGGTAGATAATTAGGTAGTTTGTGATTGACGTCGCACCATTACTGCGCTATGAATAATTGGCGATGGTCTGGGACGCACCTCTACGGATGTTCCGGAGACATGCCACTACAGTTTTGGTCCTACACAAAGGGGATAGCTCCCCAGTTTCAGTGGCCCCCAGAGGTGCAATTTTCATGGAAACACGGAGAATATTGCGGTCACGACATATTTTACGTGCACCAGCCACCAGTACAGTACACGATGGTCTTTGGTCGGCTTGAGAACCGAACTCACAATCTTCGAATTACGAACTCGGCGCTCTACCGACTGGGGTACCGTGGTCCGGACTTAAGGTTGTAAGAAAGAAATAAAAAGGGTCAAAAGCTGTAATGCAAAATAGTCTAGATATTATGATTTTCTTTCTATTAAATATATATATATATATATATATATATATATATATATTATATATTTCAATTTGACATTGAATATGAGGATTTCCATAATAATTTTCTGCTTTTGTCTTGTAATATGCACTATTAATAATCTTTTTCAGTGAAAGAAAGCAGCGAATAGGCGGGCAGAGTTTTGCATGTGTTAATAAGTAAAGTGAGTTGGGGAGGAGGCAAAGCCTCCTTAGGGGTTGGTGAGCGGAACGAGCAGGGGGCAGAGCCCCCTAGTAGTTAAGAAAAATAATGTTTTCTATAGACTATGGTATATTTAGCGTTCACAAGGCTACACTAAAATAGTCAGACACATTAAAGGCAACAATGAAAATTGCTGAAATTGCATTTCCACTTGTGTTGAGCGTTTTTAACATTTACCAAAAATATATACGAGTAATTATACATTTAATTAATTGACCTTTCTTCTTTCTGACTTTCTGTCTGTCTGTCATGTCATCACGTAGGCAAAATACGCTGGAAAAAAATTTGTATAAGAATACACAACATTATTGAGGGAACTTATTTTCCTCAACCATGTAGAGAAACGCTATCAGCTATAGCTGTGTAACAGAGGTATACAGTGGTATGTTACGCAATAACAAATGGTAGCATTTCTTTACATGGTTGTGGTAAGTAAGCTGCCTTAATATTGAGGCAGCTTACTTGCAGCGAACAATGCAGAGATATGTTACCAGTTGTTACTGCGTGATATTCCACTGTATGCTTCTGTTACACAGCTATAGCTGATAACGTTTCTCAACATTGTTGAGGAAAATAATAAGTTCCCTCACTAATGTTGTGTATTCTTACACAAGAATTTTTACAGTGTACATTGAAGGTTAAATGAGGCAATGAGTACGTTTAGTTGAAAAGTGTTAATAATCTATGCAAAACGATGATTTTTCGTTCCTGTCCAATTTACATTCAGATTCATGTGTATTTACACCTATCTTTCATGCATCATAATACAACTTCTCAATTAGTTTTCTTTTCTAAAATTTGTTAAATTTTTCCTTTCTCAAATAGCCTACTTTTGGAAAAAATAAATAAATAAAATAATAATAATTAAATAAAAAAATATAAATAATAATAATAATAATTCCGATAAATGATTCTTGTAAGATATAGCTTGAATAATAGCAGGAGACTTGGCGTTGGAATATTAAAACAGGAATAAACCACTACGTCAGAAACGCCAAAGAAAAATTATTGAGGTGCATACAGCTGTTTCGGTAGCCTAAAGCGTACCGTCATCAGTGCAAAAAAAGAATACTGAATCTGGAGAAGTACTCGTATATATAGGAGAGGGACCGGATTTAGTTCAACCAATAGGATTACGGAAGAGGTGGGGAGTGTGGCCAATAGGAATTTCTAAACATTGCTGGGAGGAAAATCATAATTTTAAATTTAATTCAGCTAAAATAATTTGCAGACCTAAA
The DNA here is from genome assembly GCA_963930645.1 of Salticus scenicus. Lineage (NCBI taxonomy): Eukaryota > Metazoa > Arthropoda > Arachnida > Araneae > Salticidae > Salticus > Salticus scenicus. Next base: position 106,832,131 of record OZ005648.1, read on the forward strand.
TCCATTCATGAACTCGATTTCTTTGAAGCTTTTCATATTTATAAAAATTTTAAAAACCTTGTAAATTGTGATTTCGCTGTTCCCTATTTGTCTGATTGTTGGAAATTTTACATTCAGTCCACATTTCCTTAATTTTTCTACTGTTTACACAGCTACACATTCCTTTATTCCTATTGGCCACACTCCCCACCTCTTCCGTAATCCTATTGGTTGAACTAAATCCGGTCCCTCTCCTATATATACGAGTACTTCTCCAGATTCAGTATTCTTTTTTTGCACTGATGACGGTACGCTTTAGGCTACCGAAACAGCTGTATGCACCTCAATAATTTTTCTTTGGCGTTTCTGACGTAGTGGTTTATTCCTGTTTTAATATAGCTTGAATGCCAAAATAAGTTTTATTGCTTTTATATCTTAACAAAAATTTAAATAAAACAGAAAAGTAAAAGAAAAATAAGCAGTAATTTATATATTAAATGTACTGCACAGTCATATGCTTGCAGTTTAGAGTCACACTCACCTCCTGGTGGTTCATCTGTTTTTGGTTCATCTGTTTTTGGTTCATCTGGTGGTAACGTTTCAATTTCTCTTTTCCCCTTGACTAAAATTCGAAAGTGTGTTTATTATTAGAGCATTAAAATAAATAAATAAATAAATAAAAACACTGTAAAACCGTTCAAATTTACATCAAATATTATTAAAAAAAAAAAAAAAAGTAATATATATATATATGGATTTACATATATATGTATATATATACAAAAGAAAAGAGAGAACATTTCTTCCTTTTGTCAGGCATACAGGGTGCCTGTGAATTCATGGGTCAAAGATTTGGGGTAGGTAAAGCACAGAAACATTTTTTGTATAGCAGTATGAGGTCGGAAATGAAAATCTTCCTCAAGCACCGAGCCTAACCTTCCGCTGCTTCATTTTTTTTTTCCCCCTTGTGTATTTTTCTTTTATTTTCTGACTGGTTTTAGTACACATGCGATTATACATATGTTTGTTTGTTTGTTTGTTCATGCTGTTCTTCTCAATGGATTTTTCATTCCCCTCCCCCCCCCCCATTTTTTTCGTTCTGAAGTACAGTGCTTTCTTGTTTTTTTGCCGACACTTTTCATTTCCGACCCCATATTTCTACACAAAAAAAAATGCTTCTTTATATGTGTTATACCTACCCTAAAAGTTTGGCGCATGGATTCATGGACATCCTGCATAAATAATGCGCAGACAACGATGAAACTTTCGCAGAAATTGCAGATCTACTGACTTTATAAAACTTAGGTATACGAAGGAGGTTTAATTACTTCACCAGCCACCGGAATTTGTGGGGGCTGGGATTTCCTCGCATTATCTCGGGCTGGCCGGTAGGGTAGTTAAAATTGCTTCAGACTGCTGTATAGTGGGGAGCAGCTTCCTTCCGTTTAACAAGTCGAACAAGTTTAACAAAACTTAGGTATATAATTTTGTTGCTATTTTGTCTAAATTAATTGGGATAAAGTTTGAGGTTTATTTTCATTCCTTCGATTTTTATATATTTTTAGTTTCCGGATATACACATGTAAGGGAAGTATTGTAATCATGTCAAAAATCCGACTTTGAGATTTTGGTGTTTCTATACGTTTTGATGTCCCCTGAGTTCATTTTTACTATATTTACGATGATGTATGTATGTATGTGCGTGTGTGTGTATGAGTATGTGTGTGTGTATGTGTGTATGTGAGTGAGTGAACAGGATAGCGTCCAAACGCTTTGTTCGAATGAGCTGAAAGTTGGTACGTATATTATAGGTCACCATTGCACGAACCCTATTAATTTTGGTGAATCTAACATTTATAGTTTTTTTAATAGAGATGCAAAGAAGAATTCTTTATCATTATGGCCTATGGGCTCAAATTATTTAAAGTGCGACAATATCTAAACGACTTATTCAAATAAACTGGAAATTTATACACATGTTATAAGTCACCATCACACGAACTGTATTGATTTTGGTGAATCTAGCACTTATGTTTTTTTTTTCTTTTTTTACGGGAACACACACTCACAAAAAAAAAAAAAAAAAAAGAAAAAAAAAAAAAAAATCTGTATCCTTATAATCTATGGATGAAAGTGCGATAATGTCTAAACGCTTTTTTTTTTTTTCAAATAAACTGAAAATATATACACATGATATAGGTCACGGTCACACGAGCTGTATAGATTTCGCTTAATCTAGCACTTATAGTGCTTTTACAGGGATACAAAAAAATTCTTTATCATTATGGCCTATGGGCCCAAATTTTTAAAAGTGCGATAACGTCTGAACGCCTTATTCGATGGAGCTAAAATCTTACATATATGATATAATTCACTGTCACACAAATTGAATAGATTTTTGTAAATCTAGCACTTATAGTTCTTTTACAGCGATACAAAGAATAATTCTTTATCATTATGGTCTGTGGTCCCAAACTTTTCAAAGTGTGATAGAATCTAATCACATTAATTGATTGAGCTGGAAATTTGTGCACATATTATAAACCACAATCGCACAAACTTTATAGATTTTGGCGAATCTCGTTCTAAAGTGTTGCTCTGGGACACAATGGAAAATTCTTTATCATTTTAATCTATAGGCTCAAATGTTTTGAAGTGTAATAGTGTAAAATTAAACAGTGGAGAGAAATATTCAAATACCCAAAGTAAACATGATTTTGTTTATTAGCCGTGAACTATTCCGTATTTCTGCAATCGGAGAAAAACAAAACATGCATTTGTAATTAACGACGCAATAATGGACTATTTCAGCATTTGTGACGGAAAAAACTTAATGTATTTCTTAGTTACATACGATTAAACCAAATGTCGGTAATTGACCATGACCGCAAAAATGTTGCATATGCTACTTGCCAATCATTAAAGAAAGAAAAATATTTGGAGTAACTCCACTCGACTTTCCAAGCTTGAAGTGATTAACAATTACATAAATAAGTTAAAGTAAGAGCAGTCGTTAAATAAACAAAAGAGAAAATTATATTAGGGTGGTTGTGTATTTTTCTTCACAAAGAATATTATTCAACTTATCGCTATTGCACTTCAAATAATTTGAGCCCATAGGTAGCAATGATAAAAAAAAAAAATTCTTTTGTTTTTGTAAAAAAAAAACTATGTGGGCTAGATTCACCAAAAGCTGTACAATTTGTGTGATGGTAACTTATAACATGTATATAGATTTTCAGTTCAATCGAATAAAGCATTTATATGCTAGCGTACTTTAAAAAAAATTGAACCACTAGTAATATTGATAAAGAATTTTTCTTTGTGTCCCTGTAATATATATATATATATATATATATATATATATATATATATATATATATATATATATATATATATATATATATAAGTGTTAGATTCATCAAGATCAGTTGGTATGGGCTACGATTATCTATAACATACACACAAACTTTTAGCTCATTTGAACAAAATGTTCACACGCGCACACATACATACATCACCGTAAAAATACCAAAAATGAACTCAAGGTACACCAAAATCCCAAAGTCGAAGTTTTTTCATGATTACAATACTTTCCTTACACATATATCTTCAGAAAGTAAAAAGCACCAATTTCCTTTAGTAACTATGGAAAAATGATATTTTGAAGCGCATCTATCTTGAAAACTTCGAAAACGGGCTCGTCGCAAAATTCGGCGATCTTGAAATAAAATTAAAAAAAAAAAAAAAAAGAAAAGAAAGAAAAGAAAAGAAACAGCAAATGTAAAAAGATCCACGGGAAAATCAGTAAAGAGAATCTATTCATTAAAAGTAAATCGTTCTTAAGGGGTTTAATCTTTTAAATTTTTTCTTTCTTTTTTATTGTATGTATTGTTTATTTCGATCACTGCTCTGCATGAAAATTGGCCCCAAAACCATTTTTGCAAATTTTTATGTAAAATGACCTCTTGAATCCGAATATGACGGCCATTTTCCCCTATCACTCACCGTGTTTTAGGGTCAGCCCCTTACTATGTATTACATTTCTTATATTTTTCTTAATCTATTATTAATGTTATTTATTAAATATATATGTTCTTTATTATAATAAAACTACTACATTAAATCATACTTTAAAATAAATATTGTTCTTAAAAAAAAAAAAAAAAAAAAAAAAAAAAAAAAACTAGTTTTTTTTTTTTTTAAATCTAGATTAGGATTTATTATTGTATATCAACAATTCTATACTATTCATCAACAGTTTCTTTCTCAATATATGATGCACTATCAATATCTTCTTTAATCGACATTTGACGTTGATAATATTTTAATAATATATTTTTGATAATATAACAATTGATAATGTTTTCACAAAACATTATTCAATAATAAAACACATAACAAATTATAGATCTATTCTCTGTAAGAACTTTTATGTTGAACTGCCTCATCAAAAAAGGTGAGCTTAAAGCGCTAGTCTACCACCAAGACGACTTGGGTTCAAGGCTACCTATGGGACTTTCTTTTTTTTCTTCTTTAATTCTTTATTTAATCTAATTTTTTTATTTATTTTTACGTTACTTTATAATTCAATTCAAAATTTGAAAATTTTAATAAAATATTATTTAATTTTCTTGAATATAAAAATAAATAAATTTTTCTATTTTTAATATTTATAACTCAAAAATACAATAAATTTTTATAACTTAAAAAATAAATTTGAGATATACAAAACACTAAATAACAAATATAAAGAAAAAGAGTAACAAATTTAAATAATTAAAAGCTGTAAAATGCAAGCTGTAAAACAAGGTGTAATAAAATAGTTAGCAGGTGTAGTTAAATCTTGGTTTGAGCTTTCTGATTTGGTTTTAATGTGTATAAATTATGTAAACGCTTTTAGCTTGTTAATAATAGAGAGCATGTGGGATTTTATTTCGTGCACAGAATAATAATAATAATAATAATAATAATAATAATAAAAAGGCAAGTCGTTGTCGAAGACGAAAGTATGTTGATTAACATTTAAAACCTTCATTTAAGGATAACATTTCTTTGCCTGTAATAATTTAATGGCATCGTAATCCAATACTTTCACATTTCAAGAAGCTGTATAGATAGGAGAAGTAATTATTTAATTTGGCTAGTAATTATATATGCAATTAAAATCATCATTTCTCTGTAATACTTTTTATTTTTTGTAATTTAAAAACAAAATTTAGTATTGTTTTAAATATACCTAAAATAAAATAAAATATTTAGATTTGAAACAGAATTAAAATTATTATTTAGAATTAAAAACAGTTTCTTTAGCTTACCGTATTTTATAGTTAAAACAAAACTAAAGTTTATTTTTTAAGTTATAGAAATTTATTATATTTTACGATATAAATATTAAAAATAGAAAAATTTATTTATTTTATACTCAAGAAAATTAAATAATCTTTTATTAAAATTTTCAAATTTTGAATTGAATTATAAAATGAAGTAAAAATAAATAAAAAGCTTAGATTGCATAAAAAATTAAAGAAGGAGAAAAAAAGAAAGTTCTGTAGGTAGCCTCGAACCCAGGTCGTCTGGGTGGTAGACACGCGATTTAAACGTACGCCACTGGGGCGCTGACACAGTTGCGAAATAACTTTTATTTAAAGATAACTGAAACTTTAAACGCTTTTACCTCAAAATTTTGTAGATAGTGGTAGTGGGTCTTACTGCTTTAATATGTTGTTACCTTCATAGTATACTACAATCCAGCGCAATTTCGTCCAGAATTGAATTTTCCATGTTGTGGCCTCTTCTTGTAAGATTTAATTATAAAATAAAATAATAAAACTGCTTAGCTAATCAGCTAAAATAAATAAATAAATAAAGATGTACTTGATCACCATCGTCTAGATTTCATCGCTCCAAGCACGCCACTGTAGTGTTTTCATCAGTTTGGAATAACTTGTTACTTGACTAGTGTACTTTACTAATTTAATACGGTGTTATCTTAATAATATACAGCAATTTGTCGCATGCTCATCCTTAACTTAATCTTCCATGTCATACTACTCCTTGTAAGATAAAAAGCATTTATGACCGTTTTGTTAGTTTATTTTTTCTATTCTTAGCCCTGTTTATCCGCATTTTTCTTTCTATAAATATTTTCAATCCCCTGAAAGCGATATTTATCTTTCAGGATTATCAGTTTATTGTGTAAAATTTCCCAACAAATGTAACTCAGATAGTTTATACTAAAGGACTTACAAAATAAATTGACTATATTATGGTCTAAGATGTTTTTCTTCTTTTATAAATTGCATCTGTGTAAGGTGATACAAAAATAATGCATTAACATATATTTTTCATTCAGGAAGTTTAGTTTTAAACATTAATGAATAGTTTATGCGTAATATTGGGTGGAATAGTATAATTTAAAGCGATATTTGCATGACCTCTACTGCGAAATTGTGTAACAATCAACACACCGTTTTTGTGTCATGTGATAAGAACTGGTTTAGGATTAACAAGCCGACACAGGAGTTAGGACAAAAGTAGCCAGAAAATTACAGCTCTCTTCTGGAGGTTAGGCATGAAAATTTTCAAGCAGTGCTCAATGAAGATGCATCCCAAATGCAAAATGAGCTTGCTAAACAATGAAAAGTATCACAAAGACAATTTTTAATATTTTATACGAAATGGGTATAATTGGGAAGGCGTGAAGTTCGGCGCCACAAGCATTGAACCAGTGGAACAAGGCTGAGTCAACAAGTAATGCATAAAAAAATCCTTCTTGATAAAAATCGCGACAACTGATATGAAACAGATAAAAAATGGATATGCTATGATAATCTGAAATGCAAAAAACGTTAGGTGAATCCCGGCAAAGAAAGCAACAGCACAGAAATTAAAACGAGACTTTCACTGCAAAAATGTTCTATGCATCTGATGGGATATGAAAAATGCGAACTATTGGGGCCCAGTATAAATGAGATTTATAAACGCAACTGAACCGGTAAATCGGTCTGAAACTTTCCTTTCCCACTATCATTTATTTCTGTCGATGCACAATGCCTTGTCGTCTGTACTCTTCTGAACAGTGAATGAAGTATGCAAATAGGTTGACGACTTCATTGAACGAAAAAATGAATAATTATGTATTGACTGTTGGCATTAGTTAATTGCCCGACCGATGATGGAAAGTGTTGCATAAAAAATATAGAAATAGAAATATTTTGGTAACTACAGATATTATTCCCAGTTCTCAATTACATATTTATTTCTCCGAAACACGCTTTAATGCATATTATTACACCCAAAATTAACGATTAGTTTACCGGATCATATAAAAATATTCTTAAATAATAAGAGGAAATACTGGAGATCAATTTCCAGTTGATTTATGGGTGTTTTACTATTTGAAATGATATACAAAAGTATACGTGGCAAACTATTTTTATTATACTTGACCATAAGCGATAAATTGCAATAGTTCAGAGCTAAATTAAGAAAATTTTACTTTTAGGTAATTTGAAATTTTGAAGCGTCTCTCTGCAATTCCTAAAAAAAATGCTAATTACTAAGTTCATTTCATTAGTAGACAATATGTAATTAAAAATATTTTAATGAATTTGATATTTCTCTCAATCCAATATTGTGTAATATAAGATATGGTATATAAATTACGAATAAATTGATTTTGTACAATTTTCTTCGGAATCATAACAGAGGAATTAAAAAATAATTATTATATATTGAGACGAAAGTGATCTAAAGAGAAATTTAGATTTTAATTTTTGGTTTCTTCTCTTTTGTTTTAATTAGCGAATTAATATCAATATATGCGCATGTAATAGGGTTCACATTTTCAAATTAACTACAACTGTTATTGCAACTTACCGATGCAAGTGTTTTCGCATTCTTCTTGCGTTTCAAACCTATTTTCGTTGCCCTCACATCCACCATATACGAATTTCTCACAACGGCATAGGTTTCGGTCGTAATACCACATCTCAAAGAGTGCGTCACAAGGCCCTTTGTCCTTTAGTACGAAGCAGAAGTCAGGGGCTGTAATGGAAAATAAAAATTAATCAAAATACTCATGAACAATACCCATTATAATGAGTAAAAGAGAAAGAGAGGGGGGGGGAGGGCGAGAGGATAATACGCATTTTTCGCTCTTGCTGAAATTTCTGAAAACTTTCAAATTTTAAGAAAATTGCAATCTGAGAATGAAATGAAGCAGAAAGAAAAAAAGAAGTAATACCTTACCCTTTTCTATAGTAAACTAGAGATTGTTTACAATGTAATGGTATTAAGCCATTGTGGATGAACGACTTAAGCCCCATCTTTTTTGGGATTTCTCAAAAACATTTACAAAATATTAAATTACACTACGTTTACATAAATGACCGGACATTTTTCGATTTCACACAGATTTTCAAATATTTCAAAACGTACTAGACGAATCATCGTGAAATTTCAAAAGTGTTAAAGAACATATTATACCTCATACATTTCAGTGAAAGTTTTGCCCGAAAGTAAAAAAATAAAACCACTAAAAACTTAAAGAATAATTATAATATTATATATATATATATTATATACCATGCTTTTAAATTTTCTGTAGCACTTTATCAATGTGTATAAAATTTTTAAAGTGATAATGACGTCAATATTTGGGAGATGCATAATTTAACTTTTTATAATTTTTTAACCTTCACGTTTAATTAAATGTATTCATTTTTATGTCGAAAGAAAATGATCTCGTAAATTATTTTTGGCAAGAATTAAATTGTAGCTAATATTTTAATTGCTATTTTTTAAGCTAATAGGAGATTATTATTTTCATATCTTAATTAAAAAAAAATTAATCAAAAATTCAAAAATCGGACTTCGAAGTATTGTGTTGTTACCGGGTTCTAACGTATTCTGAAAGTTTCAAAGGTCTAGCTAGTAGGGTAGTTAGTTAAAATTCGATTGCAAGATTTGTACTGGACAAACAAACAAACAAACAAGAAGCGAAGTTAATAAAACATGGTAAAATTGGAAATGTTTTGGATCACCTCGTACAAAATAATGCTTCAAATGTAATCTGGTTTTTTGTGGCATGTGGTTATGAGGTTCTTAATTATTATCTGTATAAAATTGTATGAGGCTACCACATATATTCATAAAAATGTACCGGTTTCTTAAAAAAAAATGATCCACTCACGCAAGGTACTATTAAACCCTGTGCAAAACCATTTTCAGGATACTTGACATGCAATATTAGACAATAACATAAGGCAATCAGAATGCAAAAATATTAAATTTCTAATGAAATGTGAGGATTTTTACTAAATAATTTTAAACGGCCAATGCGCAAGTTTTAGTTAAATTTCGTTTGCAGAATTTAATAGGCAAATGTATTGAGCTACTTATATGAAAACCGCAAACAATTATCGTGTAAATTCAAAAATTTTTACGCGATAGGATGAACTGAATTTCAGTTCATTTCAAAATAAGGAAAATTATAAAAGGTTTCTTTTTCTTTTCTTTTTTTCCCCCTCAATGTTTATTTACAATCAACGTACATGATCTTACCATTGATTGAATCAAAATAAAAATGTGAGTATAACCCGTGATAGGTTTTTTTTTTTTTTTTTTTTTTTGAGAGAGGGACTATCCTGAACTGTTCTGAATTTACACGATATTTGTTTGGGGTTTTCATATAAGTAGGCTACATTTAGTAGCCTATTTAAGGTTTGATTTTTATTTATTTATCATTATTATTATTATTATTATTATTATCTTTTTTTTTTTTTTTTTTTTTTTTTTGAGGGGGGGCATTCTTTTTTTAAAGAAACCGCCATATCTCCACATGAACATATGTGATAGCCTCATAAAAATTTATACAGATAATAAGAAAGAGACTCATAACCACATGCTACCTTATAAGTAGCTACATTTGGCTGTGAAATTATACAAATAAAATTTTTCTAAAGCTTGTGCCATGTACAGTTAAAAATTATATAGTAAAAGTGCTCATATTTCATTGGATATTTAATATGTTTTCATTATAATTGCAGTATGTTATGTCTAATATTGCATGTTAAGTTTTTTAACACGTTGAGCACCACGCGAATTCTTAAAATCCATTTTTTTCCATAATGATTTCTCCTGTAATAAATAAAAATTAAGAAAATTTTAAATAAATTTTCAATAATTACTTAAAACAGTGTAATAGTTTTAGTTTTATGTCCTATTTTGCACTGACAACCACCGATGGTTGATGCGGCTTTATATCATATTTGACACTGTCAGCCACCGATGGCTGACATGGCGCTCAACGTGTTAATTTTTTATTGGTACTGCTTTTACTTTCGGGGTAAAAATTTCACTGAAACGTTTGAAGTTTAACATGTTCTGCACACTCCTAAAGTTTCAAGATGATTCCTTCAGTACTTTTAGAGATATATGACAAAATATCTAGAATCTAGAATGGCTGACATGGCGCTCAACGTGTTAAAAATGGTTTTGCACTGGATTTAATACCTTGCGTGTTATTGCTGAAAAAGTGATTTTTATTTATTTATTTATTTATTATTATTATTATTGAGGGGGCATTCTTTTTTTAAAGAAACCGCCATATCTCCACCTGAACGTATGTGATAGCCTCATAAAAATTTATAGAGATAATAAGAAACAGACTCATAACCACATGCTACAGCCAGATTGTATTTTAAGGATTACTTTTTACAGGGTAATCCCAAATATTTCCATATTTATTTATTTTTTTACTGGTTTCCGTTTTACTTTCGGGCAAAACTTTCACTTAAATATATAAAGTACTAGCAGACCCGGCCACGCGTTGCTGTGACTAAGTTATACGTTAAATTATACGGCTGTAAACTATTTAGTACAGTCAAATTATTATTTACGAACAAAGACGAAAACGTTGTAGCCGATGTAAAAACCCACAGGGTTGAGATTTGAAACTTAGGTCAAAATTTGGAAGCGATTGATAAAAATTTTCGTAGTGTTGATATTAAGCACAAATTAATTTCATTGTAGGGTCCTATAAATTTTAATGGAGAAGTGATATATATTATTTCTAATGCTACTTTGGATAAAATTGCTAAAATGACTAATATATAAATTAAATTCTATTAAAATTCTATTAAAATAAAAGTATAAAAGAAACAGACGATTTTGAAATCAATTTTTATGGAGGAGTGAAATATAATATATGCTATAATGGATAATTTTACTATAAAATGACCTCATCATTTTAAATATTTTAAAGAGGGCAACAGCTGTAGTTATAATAAAATTTACGTAAAAAATCATTTTTTAAAGTAAGAAGCTTTTTATTGTGAAGCCCTAAAAAGCATAAAATAAAATGTATTCTGGCAAAGACATGCTACAAAGAAATGAAAGTTTCAACACTAAGAAAATTTTAGAGAAAAATATAGGTACTTTCCTTTTGCAGGAGATGAAAATTTTTTAATGTTCAAAATATTTTAAAAAGCTTTCGAGACCTATATTCTTTGTTATTAGTTTTTGTAAAATCATTCATTAGGCCAGAAATCTCAAATGTCTCGAAAGCTTTTTAAAATATTTTGAACATTAAAAAATTTTCATCTCTTGCAAAAGGAAAGTACCTATATTTTTCTCTAAAATTTTCTTAGTGTTGAAACTTTCATTTCTTTGTAGCATGTCTTTGCCAGAATACATTTTATTTTATGCTTTTTAGGGCTTCACAATAAAAAGCTTCTTACTTTAAAAAATGATTTTTTACGTAAATTTTATTTTGTGCTTTTTAGTTACAAAAAAAGCAAAAAGCTTCTTAAGAAAACTAATTAAAATTTCTTAGGATACTTTGTAGACAGCGGAAGATTTTCGTTTATCAATTGACATTTTTTTTTTCTATTATTTATCTGCAAAAAATACTATATCGTCTTTCGAGGACCGAATCCGGGACCATCGCATTATCAGCATGACGCTTTAACCAAAAGTCTAAGAACTGTCAAGAAAAATCATAGAACATTCTAGCAAAATCTAACAAATACTTATACAAAAGAAATATTGTTCTCGAATGCTTTTTAAAATATTTAGAATATTTAAAATTTTTCATGTTTTGCAAAAGTGAAATATCTATATTTTCCTTTAAAATTTTCTTGTTGTTGAAACTTTAATGATTTTATAGCATGTCTCTGCAAGAATAAATTTTAATTTTAGGCTTTTTACGGCTTCACAATAATAAAAAACTTTCAGTGTTATTTTTATTTATTTATTTACTTATTTATATTTTTATTTGATTATTTATTTTTATTTTTACTCAAATTTTTATTTTGTGCGTTTAGTAACTCAAAAAGAAGTTTCTTTAAAAAAGTGTCAAAATTCCTTAGGACACAGTGTAGGCAACGAATGATTTTCCTTTATCAATTGACATAGTTTCTATTAATTATCTGCAAAAGAGTAACACATCGGCCGGCGAGGATCGAACCCACGAGCATCGCGTTATCATCATGACGCTCTAACTAAACGCGCTAACAAGCGACGAAAAAGATTGTTTAAATTTACGTTAAAGTGGAGGCGCCTTCTTTTTCAGAATGACACAAAGACACGATGATAAAACTCTAATTTCAATAAAAAGCTTCTAAAAGAATATATATATATATAACTTTATATTTTGTGTTTTTTAGTAGTTAAAAAAAGGCTTCCTTTAAAAAAAAAATTCTTCAAAAATTCTTAGAATACTGTGTAGACAATAAAAGATTTTCTTTTATCAATTGTCATATTTTCTATTACACATTTCATATGTAAAATTTAGCACATCGATCCTTTGGGGATGAAACTCACCCCCATCGTATTAGCAACTTGACGCTCTAACCAACTGAGCCAACGAGTGACTATAAAGACTGCTGATATTTACTTTAAAGTTGAGGTGCCTTATTTATTAGCGTAACATGAAGACGCGATAACAAAATACAATTTCAATAAAAAGCTTCTAAAAAGTGTTTATTTATTTCTTTATTTTTATTTTTATTTAGTGCTTTTTAATTACTAGATAAAAAGCTATGTAAATGAAATCTTCAAACATTATTAGGATACCGTGTACACAAGGAAATATTTTCTTTTATCAATTGACACTTTTTCTTATAATTATTTGCAAAAAATAACACCTCGGCCCGGCGAGGATCGAGCACACGACTTTCGCACTATCAACATGACGCTGTAACCAGCTGATTCGTTAAAAGATACAATGAGATGCTTACATTTTTTTTTTTTTTTTTTTTTTTTTAATGTATATATAATGGAAGCGTCTTGGTTTTTTTAACGTGACAAAAAGCCGATGACAAATCCAATTTCATATAATAGTAATATATAATACACATATATACATATAAAGCTTCTAAAAATATTTTTTTATGTACTTTTTACTTAAAACATTTTATTTTGTGCTTTTTTAATATCTAAAATGTTTTGTGTTTTCCAATATCTAAATAAATAAATTAAAAAAAAAATGCTTCTTAAAAAAATTCTCAAAAAATTCTTAGCGTAAGCAACGAAAAATTTTCTTGTATCAATTGACACCTTTTCAACTAATTATCTGCAAAAATTAACACGCTGGACCTTCCGGAGTAAAAAAAAAAAAATGCTTCTTAAAAAGCTCCTCAAAAAATTCTTAGTGTAAGCAACGAAAAATTTTCTTGTATCAATTGGCACCTTTTCAACTAATTATCTGCAAAAATTAACACGCTGGACCTTCCGGGGACCGAACCCATGACCACCGTGCTACTAACCGGATGCTCTTACCAACTGAGCCACAGAACGACAAACGAAGCTGTTTATATTTACTTTAAAATGAAGGCGCCTTGTTTACTAGCGTGACACGAAGACACGATGACCAAGTCAATTTCAATTAAAAACCTTCTAATAATAAAAAGGAAAACAATAAGGCTAAACCAGAAAAATAAGTAAATTTGATAAATATTTTAAAACTTTAAAATTGGAAATCTTATGAAATATTGGACATTTAAAGTAAATACATGTATCATTTTAAATAGAAAAAGATTTTGGAAAAGTTTAGTGTATTTTAACGAAGTGATGAGAAGTTTTTGAGTATGTTAAAATTTTAATAGTAAATTCAAGTTAATAAAGATGGGAAACATTGAGGATTAAGATAAGAATAATTATAAGATTAAAAAAAAAAAAAAAAAAAAAAAACTTGTTATATACCATGCTTTTAAATTTTAATATACTAATAATATACTAATTAAAAGGAAAATGATAAATATTCTATCATAGTTTGAAGTCAAATTTGTTTTCAAATGTCTAAATAAAATATCTGATGTAAGATTCTAACATTTTGCAGCGGAATAGATTTCATTTCTGTCATCCTTGGCGAAAAAAAAAAAAAGAATATCGCTAAATTATCTGGCGAAAATATTTAATTCCTTTCAAAAATCATGGTTATTTTAACAACTTATATTAAAAGAGTAATGAATAATATGAAACAATATTTCGTACAATACATATTACATGTCATACATACGTACAATGAATAATACATATTACATTTCGTACAATGCATACATCTGGCATGTATATTTTCGTGTTACGCTTTTGATCGCCAAATAATAATAATAATAATAATAAAAGCCAAGGGCGACAGAGTTTTGAAATATAAATTAAAAATTTTGTCAATTTGACAGCAAAATAATTCAATCTAACACCCGCGATAACTAATACATATCTATACCCAAATATAAGGATTAAAATCGGGAAATAAATTTCCTCGATTTTTAATAATTTCTTACAAAAAATCCAGTGGGCAATTAACATAGGAAATCTTTTTCTTGGCTGCACAGACGGTCAGTGAGTCACACTTCGCTTGCGTATAGAACTCATAGATATAGTATAGCATATATAGAATAGAGTGATCATTGGGGAGAAAAAAGTTATACCTTTTCATTTGGGAAAAGACGACGTTTTTACCAAAATATGGCCGTCTTTCCCCGAGTGAATACACACGGGAATACATACTAATATTTTAGCAAGTAAAATTTATGAATAATTTATTTGCTAAAGGGGAATGGAAGACTCCAGATACAGTTTCAAATTCATATTTCTTTCTTTCTTTTCTTTTCTTTTTTTTTTTTTCAATACCACCTAATGGCTGTTTCCAAAGCTTTTATTATTTTTTTTTTTCGGCATCAAAAATCTTTGTACGATAACATGGGGATGAGAGATCTATATATATTACTATATCTATGATAGAACTACATTAGCACTTTATCAATGTGTATAAAATCTTTAAATTGATTATGACGTCAATTTTCGTGAGATGCATAATTTAACTTTTTATAATTTTTTAACGTTCACGTTTGATTAAATGTATTTATTTTTATGTCAAAAGAAAATGAACTCGTATTTTTTTTTTTTGGCAACAATTAAATTAATGGAACTCACAGATATTTTGGAGCAACTTTAATAAAGGTCTATAATTAACAAATAATTGCAATAAAACAATATTGTGACAATAAATTGAGATAAAAACTATCCTATCTCTCAAGTTGGACCAAACTGCACACAGTGTGCAAAATTTCATTAAAATCGGTTCCTTAGTTTAGGAGTTTACCCCGGACAAACATCGTGACACGTAATTTATATATATATATACAGATGATATGCTCTTTATATTCCTGAAATTTCACTATGATTCGTCTATTACTTTTTCAGATATTTGTTTGAAAAGATGTGTGAAATCGAAAGTGTCTAGTCATTTATGGAAAGTTAGCATATTTAACAAAAACTATAAAATCAACATTAATAATATTATTAAAATTAATATACAATTATTATTATTATTAATCATGTAGTTTTTTAACAAAAGAGGTTTACGTATATTCACTAATTACGTACCTTTATAACGATGAAGAAAAAGAAAAGTAACAGAAATAAAGATAATAAATTAAAGAACCGTGTACAATAAATATTTAAACTTAAAATTTTCTTCCCAAGCATATACTGGTTTCGAAAGAACGTGGCTTTCTTCTTCAGGCGCAAAAACACGTGTAAACACGTGCTTGGAGGAAAAAGCAAGACTGAAAGTAGAACCATAGCCTCCTTAACTAGATGCTTGTCACGTAGTTCGAAAACTAGGTAACAGTTGAAGCGGTAGACAGCGTTACCTGGTAAAGATTTCGCTACTGTTTTATTCAACAGCCACCAAAAATTTTTAAATGTGGGATATGATATACGTAGAAGGCGAATAGAATCGAAAAACGTCGATTATATATATCATGTATCACTTCTTTAAATTATTGGTGACAGTTGAATAAGCAAGTCCCATAATCTGTACTAGGTGGCGCTGTCTACCGCTTCAACTGTTGCCTAGTTTCCGAGCTACGCGACAGTCATCTAAGTTACACATAAGTGTAAAAGGTGCCAATTTTCTGTTTAGCCTGGTGATTTGAGAAAAGACGGAGGCGGAAGGTTGGGAAAAGAGAAAGGTTTCCTTACACAGAAGTTTTTAAAGAGGAATCGTACCTTGTAACTAAAACATCAAGGAAGAGAAGTTGGTTACAATTTTCTAACTCGAAGGTAAACTGAAGGACGCGATAGTAGACAGTTTACCTTCAGTTTGCCTTCTAAAAATAAATTATTAAATTAAATTAAATTAAATATATTAAAAAATAAATAAAATAAAAATTTGAAAATCCTTTCCCTCATTTTTTTTTCTTGTGTGTGTGTGTGTTTGCTTCTCTTCGAATTTTGCCCTGATTTCAGTCTAGGTAGTAGCACGTGTTTTATACATCTGAAGAATAAAGGCCACGACCTTTCGAAGCCAGTAGTACAGTCGGTAACAAAAGTCTTCGAACACTAGCAAAAATTCCTCTATAAAAAAAGTACACTTAATACAGTTTTGTTAAATAAATCCTTGTCGAATACTGTTCTTAGACTGACTAGCATTCGCAGACTTTTGTTAGTGTTCGGAGACTTTTGTTACCGACTGTACGTACATTAATTTTATGGTGCGTTAAGAATTTTTTATGTTTAAATAGAAATAGATCTATCAAATGATGGAATAAGAAAAAAACAAAAGTAAAAGAGCAGGATAGCACACACATTTTGTTCAAACTGAAATGTCCGAAATTCCACTTTTCAGAAGGCTGTGCAATCTCAGAAGTTAATAAGAAAGAAAGGGGAAAAAAGTAATATCCAACCTTTTTCTACAGTACAATGAATATTGCATGGTTTTAAGGTCCGAATTATTTTAAAATAATATCTTCTACAAAAGCAAAAGTAAACTAGTTGGCATAGGTGGACTCTGCTCAGTTCCCCATCATATTTATGTTCTCACAAATGTCTAGTGCGAGACATATTATAATCATGTTAAAAGAAATGAATTTAACCAAAGCTTGACACAGTGACAATGAAATCCCCGCCTAATAGGCTATCTACCGTTCACTTCGATATATTTATCTTATTCTAATCTATTAATTTATTTTATCAGGATCAATTCCGTTGTTTAGTTTTCATGCTACTATTTCTGCAATATCTTCCTCGTGAAGCAATTTGGAACCGAGTTATGCTTATAAAGGTGTTTTTGTCTTCAGCAACTCCGAAAATCATTTTCACCACCTTCCCCTCCCTTAAAAATCAAAAATTCCAAAATCACAGAAAATGATTTTTTCGTATTCAAGCCTAGTCTCCCAATCTACAATTTCTTCCCTGTGAAGTAATTTGGTGTCGAGTTGTACTTATAAATGTGTTTTTGCCTTATGCGCCCCCGAAAATCTCATTTTGAGCCCCTACCCCCCTCAAAAATCCAAAATTCCAAAATCGCAGAAAATGATTTTTTTGTATTCAAGTCTAGTCTCCTCATATGCAATTTCTTTACCGTGAAGCAATTTGGAGCCGAGATATGCTTATAAAGGTGGTTTTTGCCTTCTGCAAAAACCACCGTATTTCGCAAAATCCGCTATTCTGTTTTCAAGAAATTTAATTTTCAACTACAAAAGGGTTTTATTCATTCTACTTAAAATTTTAGGCTAAATTTATTGGTTTGTAAATGTTTCAATTTTTTAAAATTCAAGCTCATAATCATTCAACAAATAAAAGGTTTAAAGATATACAATCCCAGCAATGGTGAATCCCGGAAGGGGCTACACCCCCCTCCCCACTCAAGCTTAATTAAAATTATATTTTTTATTTAAAATCCATATAACTGTTGTTCAATATATTTCTTTTAAAAGAAAAAGTAATAGAAACGTGAAAATGCACTTGTGATCTTACTGGTTCTGGTAAGCCTGGCGTTGTTATGGTCAAGTCAAATACAGATAAGTGGTAGCGGTTTTTGGATACATATTTCATTGTAATTTTTATTGAATTATTGAAAGTTTTGTATTGTGTTTTTGTGATTCTTATTGTCAGATGAGTAAAAATTGTAAAGTGAAACTGTTTTGGTTCACATAAGCTGGAACATTAACATTAACATTAGTTAACATTTGACCATTTGGCACCGCTGAATTTCAATGTTAATTGTTATAAATTTAGTAAATTGTATGATTTGGCGAGATTTTGGTGACAAAACTTGCGACTTAGCAATAAAATTTGTGATTTGGCGGCAAAAGTTGATAGTTGACGACGAAATTTTTGACTTGGCGACAAAATTGGGCGAGCTTGGAGATGGAGAAAGGCAGCTTTGGCGTCATTGTATTTTCTTTCCACGCGAAAACCTCATATCTCTTCACAGACCAATATCTTGTTTCGACAAGATAAATGTCAAAGGAAGCTGTAACGTATTACTCTCAGTCGTAAATTTTAAATTCTTGCCTAAACTGACATTCTAAACTATTCACCGCAAACGATATTTGTATTAAGATTGACGTATTAATTTAATTTTATATTTTTAAATGATTAATTAAAGCGTTTAACAAGGTTTTTAATTAACACACTTTAATTAACTTGATATGATGCAACTATTAATGTATGTAACGGAATTTTGCAATTCAATTTTCGGCAACTTCTTGTCGTCCAAAGGACCTGAAATTTCGCACACGACTTCATAATCAATGACAATACTAGATACAAGTGTTTCCAGGCACTTTTCCCATCAGGGGCAGGTTCCAAGGGCAAACAAAAAATCTATACTTATACAAAACTATCGTATGTGACACAGGATTTGGATGTATTTGTATAATGACAAGTGGCAACAATTATTTTTTTTTAATAAAGATTTAAAAGTATGTAACAACGATATATATAAAGTAGAGTGATAAATGGTAACCCTTGAGAGGGTCCAAGATGAGTCATGTGACATGCTCTCCTTGCACCTGCGTATTCAGTGGTTTCCTTGGTAACAGCTCATTTTCAGTAAATTTCTATGGCAACGGTTTCAATGTTTTTGTTTACTTTACGTAGTTTAATATTCTTTTGTTCTAAACCATTTTGATTTTGATTTTACTTCTTTTTTATTTCGTGTAAGTGAACTTTAACCGACAAAATGCTTAAAAATAGTTGAAAAATTATTATTTGTTGTTAAATTTAGCTCTTTAAAAGTTTAAATTTTCTTTTATAAACACTTTTAAACTTTGTTGGAAACGATGAAAAAAAAGGTATTTTATTATTTATTCTAATGTGAAATATGTGTAAAATTATTTTAAAAACAATTTATTTCGGTCATAGGACTGTCATGTTACCTAATAATAATGGTAATTTGTCGAACTGATATTTTAAATGCCAAAATAGCGATAAAGGGCCAAACACAGCAACCTATTGGAGCATTTCACGTGATTCATCTTGAACCACGGAAAGCTAATCCTTCATCCATTGAATCAGCACTCTAATTTATATATCTCGTTGGTATGTAATAGATTTCTAAAACATTTATTCGTTCATTTTTCACTAAAAGAGTGTTCTTTATTTTTTTATAAATGGCATAATTTTATTTATCAAAATAAGGGAATTCGTATAAATGGCATAATTTTATTTATCAAAATAAGGGAATTCGAGTAATGAAATACTTTAATTTAAATTTAAATTTTCATGAAAATAAACTTCAACTGAAAATTCATTAAAATCGTCCCTAGTTCATTTGTTAAAGGGATCCGCGTTTGTAATGATCGATAGACGGCGCTTTGTGAACACTGCAGTTGTTAGTAAACATTGCCACGTGTGTTCCATTAGTATTCTTTTTGTTATTCTACTTAATATTCGTACTATAATTTCTCCGCCATTACATTATGGAAAATTGATTGCTTTTGGAAAAAATACTTCAGTTTATTCAAAGTTCGATCGGAAGTAGATTTTTGACTGAAGTTGAACAAATATTAATTTCAAATCATCTGATTAATTCTTTACTTCCATTAGCCGAAGCAACTGAAATTTTAAATTTGTCATTTGGAAATAAATGGAAGCTCAATTCTGGATTTCTTGATCCTTTGGAGTTACACTGTGGCACACAAAAGTATGTGTTATCTTTTTACCGTATTTATTCATTTTTATTCAATAAATATATGTGAAACTAAATATCGGCAAGCAATGGCGGCTGTATGGAATTCGAATTAAACCATGTTTATTGTAATTTCACCTTAGCCCACCAGAGGGCGAGCATTTCATTACAATCGCGGATACCTAAATGTCCCCAAATTTATTACCTTTTCTACCCATAGAATAATAATAAATGATTATTCTATGTTTCTACCATGCCAGTTTAATTCGTTTAGCATCGATTTACAAGATTTTTTTTTTTTTTTTTTTTTTTTTTTTTTTTTTTTTTAACGATGACATTTATCTTCTACATTATAGCATCAATGTCATAAAGCTAAGTCTAAATCTGCTTAGCCCTAAGATATGTTGAGTTTATTTACTTATATTTTTATTAACTTTTATTTTATTTGTTTAAAATCGTGGATAAAATTTAATTTCATTTTTCTTAGTACATTGTTGTAATTGTGACGTCATATTTTCTGTTAAATTAAACTTTTATTTTTTTTTCTTAATCAGATTATTATATCCGTGACTGTAATGAAATGCTCGCCCTCTGGTGGGCTAAGGTGAAATTATCACACCACTGATAGCTTTCACGCTGAAACAATGATAGAACAACTAGAAAGCCCAATAATAAATACACGTGGCAATTATTACACGTGGCAATATTTACTAACAATTGCAGTTGAGAAAGCGTCATCTATCGATCATTACAAACGCGGATTGTTTAAAAACATGATTAAAATTTTATTATATTTTCAGTGATCTTTTTTATTATCATTTGCACGTGACATAAGCATCAGATTATAAATTTTTGCAATGAAAGCTATAGAAAATGTCGGCTTCATCACAAGAAAAATCACTTTTTAACTTGTAACTTTTAAGCAATTGAAGTTATCGAAAAAGTTTAAATACAAAAGTTGTTCTTTAGGGTAAAGCGGTAATTCGCCTGATTTGAAGTATTTTCCTATTTTCAATATTAAAGAAATTATGGGCAAATGAAAATTTCCACCCCCCACCAATTCCACCCCCTTTGAGCAGGATACCCCATCTACGAACTCGACCGAGATTTTTACTGTCCTAACAACATATCCCGAGCTGGTTAAATTTAAATAAAAATTACTCCAGTTATTGCATTCACAACTTAACATGGGAAAAAGCGTTTTATATATATATAAACTTTTGAACGGAGGTTGGTTTTGGGTTCTAGGGGTCATGATCGGTGAAGATATGAAGAAATTTTCCAGAAGTCGTGTCATGAGAACCATTGCAATAGGTAGATCTCCTATAAGGAATCTACCTAAAAAGGGAGAGTAAAGAAGATTCAAATTTTATCAATTGTTAAATTTACAAAACCTCTTTCTGTATATTGATATTATACGACTGTATAACTGAGTAATCTGGTGTGTCACTCACACTACTTTCTCTTACCTGGAGATTAAGAGGTAAGATAACGAGTACTGTTATGTAAACCTATGTTAAACAATTCAAATTAGGCTTAGGAAGAGCTTTATATGATAATTAGTTCTGTTTAAGGGGGGCTACGGCCCCCTTAACCCCCCCCCCCCCCGTTTCATTAATGTACAAAAAACAAGCGATGAATATTTAGCTTAAAACACACATTATTTACCATATCTTTATGAGGAATTTATTTCAATTCCCGAACAGCTTTCCTGGAAATGGCAAAATATTTTTAGTAAAGCACATCCACTAACATCAAATAACTAGTGTGTTGTGGCCACCGCACGACTTTCTTCTATATTTTCCCATACAAATTCACGCAATAAAAATAATTTATTAAAATTATTATTTAAAAAAATTATCTTCCATGATAATGCACACGGTTTCCATATTGGAGAAGTAGTATAACACTAAATTTAAAAAAAAAAATTGTTTTTGTTGTTAAAAATGAAAAAAATCGATAACTTTATTTTAAATTATAGCATATCGATGGTTCAACCATTCGTTTTAAAGGTATTGGCGAGCTCTTTTGAAAGATACCCATCATGAAAATTTACTCCTCTCGAGGGGGAACTCCCCCCCCCCAGGGGGGAGGCGAGGCTTCTACTTACACAAAATGTTTTCCCAGTTGACTATCTCTATTACACAAAATATATATTCGTTTCATTTGGTTTAGTGCAGTCTATAGATGTTAAACTCTACTTATCTATAATTTGTCCCATAGACGTAAAATATTTGAATGCTTTTGAATGTCCCTGTACACGAACCATTTGTTTCATCTCAAAGAAAAGCTTAGTCTAACATCCCTATATGATTTAACATCCCTACTACATAGTGTAACATCCCTACACATTTAGAATACCGAGTTTGGCATTTCTGCTACTATTTGTTCTTGAGATATGCTGATAACAGATACACAGACAGACAGACACACAGACCATTCGCTAAAAACATGATTTTCGTATTCTGAGGACCTCAGAACATGTAGATATAACAAAAACTCACGTTCGAAAATTTGACCTTAAACCAATACTTTCTGGACCCTATGGGTAAGATAAAGTAAAAAAAAAAAAAAAAAAAAAAAAAAGTTTTTTTTTTTTTTTTTTAATATAAATATTGCATAGACAACGATCAAACATTTACCGAAACTGCGGACTTCCTGACTGTTTTTAATTAAATACCACTATATAAATGTTGATTTTTCTTTACTTTTTCCCCCCTCTTTATTAAATAATAATGAAAAAAAAAATTTTAGTACAGGTTAGTAATGGTTATTATATTAAACCTCTAATTTTTCCAAGTCGAAAAGACTAAATAAGTTTTTCATTCGTAAGAAAAGAATTCAATTATTTTATCAACTACGTAATAGTTTTACAAATACATAAAAATTAGAAAACATACATTTTTTGACTATGTAAAGATTATCAAATTTCTCAGATGGATTTATAATTAACCAAGTCTTCCAGAATCAGAAAGATTTAAAAAAGAACGATAGGAAGAAAGAAGTCAAAAACTTTAACCTTTTTGCCTAGCGTGCCAAAATTAAAAAATTTGGTGTGTAACAAGCATATAATTTCCATTTACCTACTCTTGCACATAATATATCCTCTTTTTTGAAATAGTGGGGTCAGAAGACACAGTTGATTTAACAAATTAGACATATACCAATTTTCCTGCAAGAGTAATCTGATACATACATGTGAAGATTTATAAAAGAGAGTCTGCATAGCGAATTTAAGAAAAAATAGCCATTTTTGTAGGACTTATTTCCGAGATCTGTAACTGACCTACCTAATCAGAACGCCTGTCATTTTTCCTGTTTAACCAAGTAATACATGCTAAAGGGCATCTAAACACGGGTTTATGTAGCAAACTTGAAAAAATCGTTAGAGCCGTTTTTGAGATATTTATTTTCGGTCCCATTGCCGATTTCTAAAAAAAAAAAAAACTTGGCAAACTCATCTTTTCACCGGAAACTAACAATTATATACGAAAAGATATGTAAATGGAAATTAATAGCGCGATTTTGAAGTAAATACATAGAGCTGTATTTTAAAGGAACGCAAGTGCAAAATCTAAAATTGACCTGTTTTTACAGGACGTCTATAGATTTTCCTGACCTAGCAATTAAAAGACATCTAAAAAGGCGTCCATGTCATGTGGGAACTTTGAAGAAAATTATTAAAGCCTTTATTGAGACACGAACCTACGGTCCCACTTCAGTTTTTCCAGTTTTCACCAAAATATGAAAAAAAAATCATCTGCACGCTAAATCTGTTTTAATTTTGATGTTTCATCGTTTTATCTTTATTGTTTGTTTTAGCGATATATTAGTCAGAAGATTTCCCACACACATACACACTGACCATTTACCGAATTACACTTTTTACTTTCTTCTATATGTAATATAGAGAAAGTATTGGATTCGCGAAAATTTTCGACCTCCGTTTTTTGACGGATCTACACGTTTTGGGATGTCCTGTACACGAATTGATAGTTTTTAGAAAATGTCTGTCTGTGTGTCTGTCTGTCTGTCTGTCTGTCTGTCTGTCTGTGTGTCTGTCTGTCTGTCTGTCTGTATCATTTTTTTGTGGACGCTGTATCTCACGAACATATGAATGAAATTTAACCAAACTTGGTATTTAGTTGCACCCTAACATGAACTGGTGCCCATTAGATTTGGGGATCAATAGCTCAACAGGTGGCGCTGTAATCGCATTTTATGCAAATTTTTAACATGGCAGCATAGGACAAAATTCCGTATAAATGGGCATAATGAGAGTTATTTTAAACTTGTGATTGTAAAATTAATTTGAATTATTGATGATAGTAGTAGTTAACTAGGAAAAAAAAATTGTGCATGGGGGGGCATCGGTTCCCCCCCTGGGGGGGAAGTACCCCCCCGGGGGGGTTAAATTTTGAAGATGGGTATCATTCGAAAGATCTCGTCAATACCTTTAAAACGAATGGTTGAACCATAAATCTGTGATAATTTAAAACAAAGTTATCGATTTTTTTTACTTTTAACCAAAAAAAAAAAAAAAAAAAAAAAAAAAAAACAGAAAAAAAAAATTCGATTTTTTTTTTTTTTTTTTTTTTTTATTATTGTTAGTGATTGAATATGTATTAATTTTCACAAAAAAAAAAAAAAAAAAAAAAAAAAAAAAAGGAAAATTTTTTTTTTTTTTTTTTTTAAATATTGTTACTGATTGAATATGTATAGGAAAATATAGAAGAAAGTCTTGTGGTGGCCACAACATACTAGTTTTCTTTTGGACTCAAGAGATCTTAAAAGATATAAATCAAACCAATTTACATGAAAAAAGGGTTTATGTAGTAAATTTGGAAAAACTAATTTCAGCGCTATCCCCCCCCCCCCTTCCTTTTCGTATAGTTCTTTGTTTAAATGTTTGTAAATTTTATTTAACTTGTCTTCATTTGAATTAATATCTTTTATTTGAACCCCAAATAAAGGGAAAGGATTGATTTTCACACTAAAATTTTACTTTCACTTAATTCCTGATAACGCATCTTAATCATAAAGAATCTAAAAAAATAATAACTCACCAAAATTGTAGTAAATTTGATAACATTAATTTCTCATTTGAGCAGAATGTTCGTATTATTTTCATTTTAATAATTGGTTAATCTCCAAAGACTTTACACAACGTATTCGAAACTCACTATCAAAAGCGCGATTTCATAATTTCGACGGTGACCTGTAATATGTATGTAAATATTCAACTCAACAAAGTGTTTAGACGCTATCGTGTTCCCTTACATACATACACACATACATTACCTACGTACGTACATACAAACACATAGATACATACATACATCATCGTAAAAATAGTAAATATAAATTCAGGGTTCCTCAAAACGTGTAGAAACACCAAAATCTCAAATTCGGATTTTTCCCATGATTACAACACTTTTCTCACGATAGAGATCAGAAAGTAAAAAAAAATGAAGTGACTCCACTTGACTTTTGAAACTTTAAGTAATTAACAGTTGTGTAAATAAAGTAAGAGATATCATTAAATAAACAAAAGAAAGTATTATAATAGGGAGTTTGAGTATTTTTCTGTACATAGTATGTTTAATTATTAATATATATAATGACCCTCATCTGTCATAAACGAATCCGGTTAGTACCGCTTCAAAACAGAAACTTTTGGCAGCCATTTTTCCCCCGTTTGTTTAATTCAACTTAGAAACATACATATCATTTTCATACATGTTTTGTATCGCACATATTCTTATTTATTTCCTATAAAACCTTGAAAAACTATTCAATTGTAATGTTTAAATGTCTAAATTAAATATAACGGATCACTGGCTATTATAAACATGAACCTATAAATAGAATTATGTATTTTCCATAGAATAATAATAAAGGAATAAGGAGCGTAAGTGTTTTGGTTTCGGTTTGTAAAATCCAGGAATG
The DNA here is from genome assembly GCA_963930645.1 of Salticus scenicus. Lineage (NCBI taxonomy): Eukaryota > Metazoa > Arthropoda > Arachnida > Araneae > Salticidae > Salticus > Salticus scenicus. The sequence continues at coordinate 106,858,487 of OZ005648.1, forward strand.
CCGGGTATAGGGTTGTAACAGTGCTTCCATCTGATTGGTTGGCGACTTGTTGGTGAGATTTTTGAATCGTCTTGTCTCTCTGTCAATCAGTCTGCGAGGCAGCACCCACAACAAACAGCGATAAATGCACTGAGGATGGGTGCTCTACTTCAACGTTGAGAGGAGCTAAAGTAGCTTTCGCTGGCATTTCACTAGAAGGGGTTTGTAAGCATTAGAGTATTGACGTGGTCCTTCTTCATTTATTATTATTCTATGGTATTTTCATGATTATAAACAATGCAATACCAAATAAAAACAAACCAAAACTGTTGCCATTCAGAAAATACAAATTCCAAATGGACAACTTTTTAATTCCGAATGAACGACTCTTTGACTGTTTCACTAAAAAAACGCTTAAAATATTTCTAAAACATATTAAAGTCTTAAAATTCTTAAAATATTTGTAAAAACGCATTAAAGCCTTTAAATATTTTTATCAAACTTCATTGTTTGTTTACATTGTAAGGTATGATTGGCGTCGAGTTTAGTACGTAAATGCAGCCAGTTGATTTTAGTTTTGAAATTAGTGTAAAATGATAGTTGGGATAGAATGTTTGGTTGGGCAAGTAAAAGTCACCAGTTGAAATGAGTATTGAAAGTAGTAGAGTAGTCTAAGGTGATAATGTCGAGTCAAGGTAAAATGTTCGGTTGAGAATGAGAAAGTCCCTAGCTGGATCCTGGATATTTTGGCGATGTTGTGGGTGAGATAGCTGGTTGGAGGTATCGAGTAGAGGTGAATTTGGGTTAGCATGGAGTGTCTGTAGTTATTGGATAGTTAGAAAATTTGAAAACAGGATCTACGATAGTCCTAAAAAAGAGTATTTTGGTAAAATGAAGTGAATAGTTTTTTTCTTATTATGAGGACTTTAAATACGCAAGCGAAGTGATGACGTCACTTGCCGTTCGTGGAACTTCGTGGATACAAGAAAAATATTTCCTATGTTAAACGCCCAATGGATTTTCCGTAAAAAATTATTAAAAATCGAGGGAAATTATTTCCCGATTTTAATCCCCATATTTAGGTTTAGATATGTATTAGTTATCATGTGCATGCGTTAGATTAAGTTGTTTCTGTTCTAAAATTGATAAAATTTGAATTTTAAATTTCAAAACTCTAGATTAAATAAAAAAAACTTCCATATTCCATTGAAAACATAAACATTTCATTTCAAAAGATGATATTTACACAATAAATATCCAACTAATGTACTAATTAAAAGGAAAATGATAAATATTCTATCATAATTTGAAGTGAAATTTGTTTTCAAATGTCTAAATAAAGTATCTGATATAAGATACTAATATGTGGTAGCGGAATAGATTTGATATCGGTCATCATTGGCAGAAAAAAAAATATCGCCAAATAATCTGGCGAACATAATTTAATTCCTTTCAAAAATCATGGTTATTTTAACAACTTATATTAAGAAAGTAATGAATAATATGAAACAATATTTCGTACAATACATATTACGAAAATATACATCTGGCATGTATATTTTCGTATTACGTTTTTGATCGCCAAATACAAAAACGCTAAGGACAACAGAGTTTTGAAATTTAAAATTTAAATTTTGTCAATTTGACAGCAAAATAACTCAATCTAACACATGCACATGATAACTAATACATATATATACCCAAATATGGGGATTAAAATCGGGAAATAATTTTCCTCGATTTTTAATAATTTTTTACAAAAAATCCAATGGGCGAATAACATAGGAAATCATTTTCTTGCATCCACGGACGGTCAGTGGCGTCACACTTCGCTTGTGTATAGAGCACTTAATGGAACACTGGGATGTGTTGTTGCTGTTGTGTTGTCGGGCCTATATTTTTTGTCAACCAGCAGTTTTTTTATTGTCATGCATATTTATTGATCGGGTAGAATTTTTTTAATTTTAGAACGAAAATTATAAAATATCGAAACACATTTGATTTTTAAACAAAAATTGAAAATACATTTAAATGATCACGTGGTAATCATCATGATCTAAACATTGTTTTCAAGATTTATCGTTCACATTCCGTCATTTTTGACGGGATTATATACTAGTTTAACAATATTGCCCTTCAAATAATTTGAGCTGATAGTAGGTCTTAATGATAAAAAAATTTCGTTGTGTCCTTGTAAAATATATAAGTGATAGATTCATTAAAATCTGTACCTTTCATCATTGTAAAAGCTTTTGTGTAGGAATACACAACATTATTGAGGGAACTTATTCTCCTGAAACATGTTGAGAAATGTTATCAGCTATAGCTGTATAACAGAGGCATACAGTGGAATGCTACGCAATTACAATTGGTAACATTTCTCTGCATGGTTGTGGCAAGTAAGCTGCTGCAATTTTTTACAGTGATGCGACGGTGACCCATAACATGGACATAAATTTTCAGATCATTCATATGAGGTGTTTAGACGTACGTTATAGCACTTTAAATATTTTGCGTTCAAAATCCACAAAGATAAAGAATTTTTCCTTGTGTTCCTGTAAAATCTATATGTGCTATATGCTTCAAAATTCAAACTATTTGTATGACGGTGATCTATAACATGTACATAAATTTCCACCTCAATTGGATAAGGCGTTTAGACGCCATCGCACTTTAAAGAATTTGAACCCATAGTGCACAACGATAAAGAATTTTCCGTTATGTCTCCGTAAAAAAAAAAAACTATAAATACTAGATTCACTAAAATCTATACAATTCGTGAAATGGTAACTTGTAACATGTGTATACATTTTTAGCTCAAATGAATAAGGCGAATAGACGCTATCGCACATTAATTATAAAGAATTTTCTTTATGTCCCTGTTGTAAGGAGTTCAGCAAAAGAAAAATTGTTCACTCGGATGAGGAATAAAAAGAAAAAATTATTTACAAAAATTATCTGATTTCTAGTTTAAATAAAGGAGGTCATATAGATTCACAATATTTGAGATGGTTTATACGGTCCGTTCGGAGATAAAGAATTCTTAACTCTTTCGCTACCGCTGACGTGAATTCATGACATTTGAAAATCTGTAACTCCGCCAGTGAGCGTTTCTTTGGGTTATATAGGTTATATTATTTCTTAACATTATACCCAATATTCACATTTGTGCAATCAATGCATTATAGATACAAATACTTTAATTAGAAAGAGTATAATCGTAATGTATATCAGTTTATATTTTCAATATGAATACAGAAAACTTTGATTTAAAATAATGCAATACAAAAGAATAGCGCTCACAGGTAGAGCTTATTGCATACTTCCCAACCATCTCCTTAATATCCGTATAATTGTTAACGCCCCCTGAAAAAACGCCCCTTTTCTCACACCACTATATTTTTAGAGATATTCTCTCCAAATGCTGTCACGATTAAATAAGACTAAAATTACTCTAAAAAATTATTGGTGTGAAAGAAAAGGCGGGTACTAAAAATTGTACGGTTTATAATGAGATGGTTGGCAAGTATGTTATTGTCAAAAAGGCAAAAACATGCGGTCGCGAAAGTGTTAAATAATCTAAAATCTATGGAAAAGCTGGAATCACGTAGGGGAATGGCTCTCCTAAGAATAGATCTTAGCGACCTTTCACAAATACAGGGAAAGGTAAAAATTGTCAGAAAATCCAGCGAGTGGCTGGAAAACGTAGGAGACTTTCTCTCCTCAAAAATAGGTCCTGACGACCCACACAAGAGCAAAACGTAAACTGCCTCTTTTTTATTTCTTGCTTTTTGGCTACAATTTGGAATGCTGGGGACCCAACCCCCCCAAGGAAATCGAAAGTTCTTTTCATTTGTCCATTTCAGCACCTGAGAGTTGCAACATGTGAAGAAACGATTTCTTATGTGTTAGAAGAAAGGGGGTTTAAGGCTACTTGTCAGTCAATTTTTTTTCAAGTTCTACGATTCAGCTTTCGCTTCTGTGGGATACCTTTTATATTTTCACCCCCTTCACTTAAGTCATTAGTCCAATTTCCGTTAAAGTTCATTCTTTGTTAAAGCTGTCAACATTCGGAATTTATTGTCGAGTAGGCGTTACTGGAAGACAAGAAGGTATGGGGGGGGGGGGGGGGGTCCCTTCTACTGCTAGAGGATAAGGGACTGAAATATGTTAGTTTCTGTAGAATAAGGAAATTTCTTATTTTATGTTTATTGCTCGGAGTAATCTATCCTTCCTCCCAGGTTTATTGTTCATATTTTTTAATCATTACTAACATTTTAGATGTATGTATCTATCTACAACTGAAATTACATTATATTAATACATGTTCATAATAAATAGCTTTTTTCGAAGAGATTTAAATCCTATATTCACTTTAAATATGTCTACAGTATAGCGTTGCTTTATTTGATCTTCTGTGTATCTTTATAAATACGTTTTATTATAAATATTCTTGAGCAATTTTTGAGATAAATTGTGAGAAATAAAATGGAATAAAAAAGAATATGTTGTTTAAAAGTATATTTAGGTGTATATATATTTAGAAAGGTATAACTTTTGAATGAATGCCTCGATATATTTTCTTTATTCTATAATAAACTAAATAAGATAAATATATTATACGTAATATATATTGTTAGTTAGTGCCGTAACAAGTAAGCTGGGGACGCCTGTGTGAGAGAAAATTTATAGGGCTCCCTCCTCTGCTTTATTACTTCAGGCGCAATATTAAAACTTTTACAGCGAACACTAATACATATATTAATTGATTACAATATTCAATAAAAAAGTATTTAAAAATCGTTCTAGAATAAGAAAGCAAATTAATAGGTAGTATATCATAATTTTTGACAGATATTGCATTTATGAAAAAAGCATTTATTAAAAAAAAAAAAAAAAAAAAAAGAAAGAAAGAATGTTTATTTCAATATTATAAATGCTTTGTAAAAATTAAATAAGCAAAGCAAAATTAATTATTTAAATAAAAATACAAAAAAATATATATAATGAGTAAATGCCTTATCTGAATGAACTGAAAATTTATATACATATTACAGTAAAACCTCTCTAAGTTGGACACCTACGGTTCCAGGAAAACGTGTCCAACTATAGGGAAGCTTGCATTTTTCGATTTAATTAAACTGCATCTATGCATGCCTTTTAACATTTAATCACATCTAAATATAACATAATTAAGTGTACTCATAACTTATATAGAAAAAATGAATAATTTGCTAATTTCTAATCTAAATTTAAACTGGTATATTGTGGCCATAATAACACTTTCTTTTATAATTTTTTATATAACAGCGCCATCCACCAGTTAATATGCACGAAAATTTAATCAATATAACTTCTCACAATAAAAATTTTGCAGCAATTTTATTCAATAGACGCTGTGATAGTCATATGGAAAATCGGAGAATGTGATTAAAAGTAGTACCACTTTGTCTACTGATATACAACCAAATTAAGATAACATTCATTTTAATAATATTAATAGCTTATGAAGTTTGGTGAATTTATTCGCTCTGGAAACTGTGATATAGTTTTCCTGTGAAAGGGGAAAACTGCAGCCTAGCAGCGACACCTGTCGATTGATATGCACCCAAATTGAATCAGCATCTTTTTTCGCTATAGATAGATCTCTCACATATTATGTTTAGTGTAATTATACACTCAAGTAAAACTTTGTAGAAAAAATAAAAGGAACAAACGTAGAGGAACTCTAACTACCGAAATGTATTGTCTAATGCTCATTTTAAAACAGTCTAAGTTAAAACATACTTGTAGGCTCTCTACTGGATATTTCCTGGAGAAAAGAACAAAAACAATTCATGCAAATCAATAAAAAGAAAGACTATTTCATTAAGCGCTAAAATTCAGTAATTTGTGAATTTTTCAGTTGAACAAAATAAATATTTTTTTATAAGATGAATATACATAGGTGAATATAGCGTGACAAGAAACATTGCTTTTTGGATATTTACAGTTATTTCTACAAGGGATAAGTAAAATTTCTAAAAACGGTGAGAAAATGCAAGTTTCATATATTTTTTTCCAGTCTCATTGCGTAAAAGTGTTCAACTTAGGATAATATTTGTATGTCCAACTTCCAAGTTAGAGGGATGTCCAACTTATAGAGGTTGGACATAGGACATAATGTTAATCCTTACATTCCGTTCCGATAAAAAGTGTCCAACTTAGAGTGGTGTCCAACTTGACCGGTTTCACTGTACAAATAATCGTCACAGAAACTGTATAGATTTTGGGGAATATATTATAGATTTTTTTACAGAAACAGAACAAAAAAAATTATTATTACGGCTTACGGGCTCAAATTATTTAAAATGTGCTAGCATCTAAATGCTTTATCTGATTGCACTGAAAATTTATATACATTTTAAAAAACACTGTCGCAGAAGCTGTATTGATTTTGGTGAATCTAATACTTATATATTTTTACAGGGACACAACGAAATATTCTTTATTATTATGATCTATGGGCTATAATCATTTGAAGGGCTATAGCGTAAAATAAAACAACATACTATATGAACAAACAAACAAACAAAAAAAAACTTATAATTTTCTTTTTGTTTATTTAACGATTTTTTTTACTATATTTATTTAACCATTAATTACTTGATGTTTGGAATGTTAAATGGACAATGGAGTCATTCTAGATATATTAGATAAAGCGTAAAGAAGCAGAATGAAAAATAACTTTTAAAAAATGGTTAAATATTATAACTAGGTATATATATATGTATTTATGAGGGTATAACTTTTAAATGGGATCCCGAAAAACAGGGCATCGGTAAAAAGGGCATCCGGAAGAAAGGGCACCGGAGAAAAAGGCACTTTTTCAAATCGCAAAATTTTAAATATCAAATAATGAATTTAGAGAATGACTTTCAAATTACATTTTTGAAATTCGGTCCCCAAGGGGGGGGGGGAACGTGATTTCGCATGCGTTAAACGTGATTTCACATAATCCTATATATCTGAAACAAACAACAACAACAAAAAAAAAAAAAAAAAAAAAAAAAAAACAGATATACGTGAAAGAAAGGGCACCGGTGAAAAAGGCACTTTACAATACATTTCGGTTGTTAGGGTTCCTCTTCATTTGTCCCTTCATTTGACCCAGGTCGCGCTCGTCGGCCTAGCCGTTCGGAGTTTTCCGTAGTTTCCTCCGAAACTTGCATATATACGGGCTAGGATCCCTTAGAAAGACCCCCCCCTCGAATGGATGGCACTCTCCCTCAAGCCTAGGACCTACAGCAACTCTTTTACTTCTATTACCCAACTACCGTAGGTAATGGAAGTATTGTATTCGGTCCAAAACTTAGATATCGAGATTTCACCTGATTTACGTGTTTGAAAGTCTCATGGGTCGAAAAGAGTGGTTTATGGCAATTGGTCAGTGTGTATGCGTGTGTGTAATCTTCCGGTTATTATATCTCGGAAACTAATAAAGATAGAACTACAAAACTTTAGAATTGAAATAGGTCTGGTGTACAAACGAATTTTCCAAATTTTGGTGAAAAATGGAAAAACAGAAGTGGGGCATCGGAAATCGGAAGTGAAGCCGTAAGCCGTATGTCAAAAACGGCTCTAACGATTCTCTTCAAAGTTGCTGTATAAACACTCTATTAGACGTCCTTTCCAATGATATAGTTGGTTACTTCAGGAAAATTGATAGGCTCTGTTTTTAAAAAATAATTTATTAAAATTATTATTTAAAAAATTTATCTTTTATGATAATGCAGACGATTTCCATATTAGAGAAGTAGTATAACACCAAATGTCCAAAAAAAGTCCATTTTATTCTCAAAAAAAAAAAAAAAATTACGATTTTTTTTTTTTTTTTTTTTTTCGTTAGAAGTAAAAAAAATCGATAACTTTGTTTTAAATTATCGCAGATCAATGGTTCAGCCATTCGTTTTAAAGGTATTGGCGAGCTCTTTTGAAAGATACCCATCATGAAAATTTACTCCCCTCGAGGGGGGACTCCCCCCCAGGGGGGGGAGGCGAGGCTCCTACATACACAAAAAAAAAAAAAAAAAATCCCAGTTAACTATCTCTATTACAAAAAATATATATTCGTTTCATTTGGTTTAGTGCAGTCTATAGACGTTAAACTCTACTTACCTGCAATTTCCCCCATAGACGTAATGTATTATAATTCTCTTGATTGTCCCTGTACACGAACCATTTGCTTGATCTTAACGAAAAACTTACTGTAGCATCTATATATGATACACATTTAGAATATCATGTTTGGAATGTCTGCTACTATTTGTTCTTGAGATATGCTGATAACAGACAGACACCTACACAGACACACAGACACACACACAGACCATTTGCTAAAAACATGATTTTCGTATTCAGGTGTAAATCTAACAAAATCTCGCGTTCGAAAATTTGATCCAAAAACAATTCTTTCTCTACCTTATGGGTAAGAGTATGACATAGAGTATGACATACCTAGCTAATTAAATTGATTTTTTTAATTTAAATTTTCGGTTATCTTCAACTGAAAATTTCGTTATTAAAAAAAAGAAAGAAAGAAAAAAAGAAAAGAAAAAAGGAGACCTTAAATATTGCCAAATCTGAATTTACAGCAAAAAGCTTTTTTTTTTTTTTTTTTTTTTTTTTTTAACTCTTTGAGAACCGTGAGTATGTTTTCGCAGGGACGTCAAAAGACCGCTTTTTCCCATCCTCTCGGAGAAATTTTCACCCCCACTTTAGACGGTAGGCGTGAACCCTGAGATTGTATTCACTACTTTCAAGATACCGGTCGTTCTTTGAGGGAAAATAAAAAGGGATTTCTTTTAAAAGGGAAAATGCTGGAAGGGAAAAATAAGAAAACACAGTCCTATAGAGTGGAAAGTCAGACTTTTTTTCTAGAAAAGAAGAATTATGAGAAGACAATCACAGGTATTTTAGCTAGTTCAATGCATATTACTACTCAATAAAACATTTAAGTTTTACGCATAATTTTTAGGAAAAAATTACAAAATGATTAAATATTTGGAAATTTACGCTACATTCATACATTTTTAAATAAATAATTGGATTTGGATGGTTGCTATTATTTATTCTTGATCGTCTTCTTATTTTTTAATGGGAATTTTAAAATTTTTAGGATACGTAAAAAGAAAATATCTCTTTTTTTAGATCTTGATGACTTTATAAAAAATTTTAAAAATGTTGATTAAGCATAATTAATGCTTTTAAAAATTTTTAATCAAACGATTTTAACGAGATTTAGGTTTTCCTTTGTAAAATTTGGAAATTTTCAATTTTCATTATATTTGTAAGTTCGTTTTTTTTTTTTTTTTTTTTTTTTTTTTTTGTCTTTCTAAATTATTACTTTGAGTCGTTATAATTTACTTAATTATTAAATAAATCGCGATGGTTTATTACACGGATATATTGTTTATTACCATCTATGAATCACCTGTGTAAAAAACGGAGATTTCACAAGGAGAAATTTAAGTGCCAGAATTTTTATATAGAATTTTTTTTAAATATAGATATCAACGGGCATTAACAATTAGTCAAGTTTAGTGTTAAATATATAATATAATATAATATAATATAATATAATATATATATATATATATACATATTAGTATTAAAAAATATTGGTATTTAAATATCACTTTTTGAAAACCAACTGATTAACAAGTTTGGTATTGAAAATATTCATAATAACCACATCTAATATTTCTTTGCAATTTCAGTTTTACTTATTTGTGTAAGGAAAGTAAGTGATAATATTTTTCCTAAATGAGGAACAAACATTCAAACTGTGATTTCTAAAAAAAATAAAAAAAGATTTAGCTGTTTTTCATTAAACTCAACGTAAAATAGCATGTCTACGTATCTTTCTAATAACTAATAATACAACTTAAAAAAAAAAAAAGACAACGAAGGCTTAAATTTGGTTATTTTTAATTTATTATTATTATTTTTTTTTTTTTTTTGTCTTCTGAAAAATCGTGTCCGAAGGAGTAAACCTGGTTTGGTTGTTTGCTCCTAAAATTTGAAAAAGTTTAATATTTCAAAGACTCAATAAGTATTACCACGCACTTTTTTTTTTTTTTTCAGAATACATTTACATAAATTTATCAAATTAAGTTTCAATTTTGAATAATTCACTCTTAAAAATACTTTTTTCTAAAAATCATACTTTTTTTTTTCTTTTCCCCTTCTTCCTCTTTAAATGCATTTGTGGTTTAAATTTGTAAGACATTTTATATTGTTTCAAAAGTATATGATGACAGGTATGATAAATATGTAGAAATACTTCAATTTGAAACATATGTGAAACATGAAACTCCTAAATAGAATTATTTTAGAATGAAAATTAACTAGAATAACAGTGATTCAACCTAAGATAATTATCTGTGTAGTAGATCACATATTAGACTTATGTCGAATGATTAAATTATTACATTTAATATATTTATGCAAGGCCATTTTTATAATAGAGTAGTAATATATCTGGTAGTTTACCATAAGAAACCTAGAGACAATGAATGGATATCTATTAAATCGACAATATGAAAACTAATAAAGTCTATGTGTCAAAGATTTTTACTAATCATTTGTCTGCCTACATTTTTGCGCATTTAATTCAATAGAAATTTTTAGAATGGTTTGAAATATTATATGTTTCTTATTTAAGTTCAACGAAGCATGTTATTTATATATTTATTTATTTATTTATCTATTTAAATAATTTCCAATATAAATTATTTTATGGTTCATGTACAGGGGTTCACTAAAATAATTCAAATACATTCCGGCGTATAAGAAAATCCTGAGAATTTTCGGACTATTCTATGAAATTACACATCTGGTACAAAATTTTAAAAATTAATTTTAGAAAATTAAATAATATCGTTTTTTATCACTTCAAATAATACCTTCGTCTCCAAAATTATATTTAGAAGCAATGGCAAAACTATTTTACTTAATTTTCTAAAACTATTTTCTTTTTCTTTTATTATTTTTTTATTATTATTATGACAGATGTGCTATTTCCAAAAATGGAACAATAATAATAAATTAGGAGTAGATTTTATACTTCTATATGCGCCAGTAAAATTTATTAAATGAATTTTAAATACAGAAAAAATAAAAATAAAAATTATAGAAAAAAAATTGGATACACTCATTTTATATCACGAATAAAATGTTATTATACATTTATATATACGAATCACAGTCATATTCAAACTGGTATTAGTTAAGAATTATAAATATTTCCATAACTGCTTGAAAAGTTATATTTAATTATTGACTAATTTTTATAAAAAAAAAAAAAAAAAAAAAAAAAAATGTATAGTGCATTTTTTACACTCTCAATTCTAGTAAAAAAGTGATTAACATCGATTTATCTGTCTGCTTATTTATTTATTTATTTATTTATTTATTTATTTTAACTATGTTTTTCTAAAAGATACAGTAGGGGAAACTAAGCAGCCGCTTCCTGTGTGGCACACGCTGCAGGGTATCGGCCATTTCTAAAGATATCTTTGATAAAGAATAGAGTAATTGGAAGCATTCCCCCTTTCGAAAGATTAGCAAGACTTTCCCACCATATTATGAGAGAAAATGTTGCACACTTTTCAAACTGTGTATTGGGCATCACAGAAAGTAAAACTTCCCTTGTAAATTTGTCTGTACTTCCTTTTCTTTGTCAATATATATATATTTTAAGATTCCCGTGCTGGCGGATGTAAAATTTTGACTTATTTTTAGGTATTATAACATTTTTTTAAAAGGCATCATTAACAATTCATATCTTAAAAAAATATATATATATATATATATATATATAATATATATAGAGAGAGTGTATTATCTCTCTCTCTCTCTCTCTCTCTCTCTCTCTGTATATATATATATATATATATATACATATTTCTAATTTCAAAATATAATAGTACTTCATCTTATTAGTTTATATTCTAAAGTAATACGTTGGGTTATTGGTTGTAGGTTTAAAGGCCGATTGATTACATAAGAGTCCCAGGCCTATAGGAGAATGCAGTCCCTTTTTCTAAGGGGTCCTAACCCACATTTACGCGAATTTCAGAGAAAAACTCGGAAAACCTCAAACGACCAAGTCTATAAGCACAATATGGGATCGAGCCAGCCATATCCGATGGGCACTGAACTGTTCGGCCGCTAGTGGGAATTTAGAGTAAAAGGAAAACAATATCACTGTTCAATTTTTTTAAATTAATTTCTAAAATTTTGTTCCATTGGAGTGATATTTTCTAGACGAAACTTTTTACTGGTTAAAATTGCTGTGAATTTTATGATGACAAATCCTTGATAATTTTTTCAGAGTTAAAAAGTATTACTTTAAGCAAAATGATGAGTTTTCAAAAATAATTTTTCATCGATAAAAATAATTTTACTTGATAAGAGTGGCATAATCTATATCTATCTATCTATTTATCTCTCTCTCTCTCTCTCTGTATATATATATATATATATATATATATATATAAATGATAGATTATATATATATATATATATATACAGTAAAGCACCGTTTATATGTCTTTTACATTTATACGCCCTTTTATTGAAGTCCCGATTCATTCCTATTCATTTTAATGCAAAAATTCTTCGTTTATACGCTTCTGATATCGGTTATACGTCTTTTCCACTTTACTAAAATTCGAAAAAATTCTCGACCTTTCATTATTTTCCATTCTAAACAAGACGGATTTTTCCTAGAAAGCATCTTAAATCGAGAAAGTCAGAAAAGGTCGCAGAATACTAACCAAAGAATCAACTGAATTCACAGTAGAAATTTTAATACTCATAGACAAGCAGCAAATCAGACGAATATTAAAGATTTTTAATGTTATTAAATAACTATCTGCATGGACATAAATCGTATACGTATTATTAAAGATACGCAATATATATAATTAATATTCAAAATGTGTTCTTAAAAAATGTAAATATATGATATATGTAATTAGTACCCAGTCATGCATTAATAGCATGATTTTTCTCACTTTTTATAATAACCCCTTTTTTTTAAATTAATTATTGTCTTTCAAAAAGTATAACATACATTTACTAACTTAAGAAACTATTAATTAGTATTTTCATATAAATTTTGCTTAAGTGTTATTAAATTTGTAGTAATCAAAATGTTAATTCGATTATACGTCTTTTCATTAATACGTCCTTTCACGTCAGTTCCTTGAGAGACGTATAAACGGTATGTTACTGTATATATATATATATATAATTACAGTTTACAATTTCAAAAGTAAAAATCAGGAGTAAAACCACTCGACTTTCCAACAATAAGAAATTAACGCGGTTATATAGAAGAAGTAAAGTAAAAAAATGTAGTTGATACAAGTATAATGTAGTTAAAAAATTTAGTTAATAGAAATAAAAAATGTCGACAGAAAGTTTATAATTATTATAATTATTTTTATATATAAACTAAAGAGCGTTATTCTATTCTTTACAGTCTTGGTAGGTTTAGTATTTGGATCCTCGAATAAAATGATTTCGTAAAGTTTTGAAAAGAACTTTTAAACAATTATGTCAATTTTAAAATTAAGGTATCTGACTTTTTAGAGTTTGTTATTCCGAGAGAATGTAATCCATCGAATCGTTGAATCATCATTATTTTCATTATTATTACTAATGATAAAAACTGGAAACTGGCTGTAAATTATCATTAAATGCTTTTCTTTCTTTCTTTCTTTTATTTTTTTTAAAAAAGGTTTCAGATTAATTTTTTTTTTCTTAACACAACAGATTGCTTAAACTCATTTATAGGTATTTTATTTAGCTCTTCAATTCAATTTATTTATAAACTGTTTTAATTATATTATTATCATTACATTATTCTTGTATTATGAGCACATTTGTGTGTGAATAGAACTGTCTTGCATCCAAACATTTAGTTGAGTTTTTTGGTTTGGATAACAAAATTATTATTATTATTATTTTTTTTTTTAATGTAGAAATTACGTAGTATAGAAATCATATATAAATCGCCTTATGAGGTGGTAGATATTTTCACTTTCTCTTATCCATAGGGTCGAGAAAGTATTGTTTTGGGGTCAAATTTTCGAACGTGAGTTTTTGTTATATATACATGTTCTGAGGTCCCCTGTATACGAAAATCTGCGGGAAAATATGGGTAGGATCCCTCAGAAAGAACCCCAACGAAGGGCATTCCACCTATACGCTTAGGACCTAATGCAATCAAGAAGCCCTTAAGCCACACAACAACAACATCTAAATTAAATAAATTTTGTTTTCATACATACTATAATTTGTACTTTGATATTATATTGATATTTAACTACATTAAATTTCACGTATCTTGTGCATTCTAAGAATTGCAAAAAATCATTAAAATAAATATACATAAATTATCTATATTTCATGGTATATCATTTTTTTTTATCGTTATGAAAATTTACAGTTTCAAAGGTATTTCAAATAGATTCAATGAATTTTTAGTAGCGAGAATGAATAGTCTTATAGTATTTCAGACTTACTTTTTTAAATATATCTGGAAGAATATTTTCCTGAATAATAACGAATTTTCTAAAATTCTAAAGTTATTCGTAGAAACTTTCTAAGATAAAACAACAACTGTTGACAATTTACTACTTTCATAAAT